>VMBQ01007107.1:8959-28778 GCA_007657795.1 Dreissena rostriformis | reverse complement strand
ATGATTAAAATGAAAAAAACAAACTATTTAAAAAAAAAAAAAAAAAAAAAAACATTGGAACTTATAAGCTCCAGTCAAAACAAGATTTAAATTAAAGATAGAAAAAAAAAGTAATTCGCAACTGGGCTCGAACCGCTGACCCCGGAGTTAAAGTCTAACGCTTAGATCACTCAGCCATCCATGCTCATACATCGAGTGGTGTATTTTATACTTTACATAAGCAATCCTCGTAGTGTCACAAAATATAACGATAACAACAGAACTCTCCAAATTATTCAATCGTTTCGCGTGGCAACGCTTTATAATTTTCAGGTTTTTAAATGGTCAAAAAGATGGATATAATGGACGATTTAGACCTTGTTAAATGTTCAGTATGACTGTTTCCTCACAAATATCATAACAACAACGAAAATAAGCGAGTCTGAAACATTTTTTTTTTACAATTTTATCAATTTACAAAAACGTGAAAAGGTCCCTTAAGCTCCAGCAGCTTACTATATTATGTTTATTTACGTTTGTGTTTGCGATTATAATCTGGTGGTTTATAAATGTTATCAAAGTACCTTTAGGTGAGGTAAAATGGGCCCGTATTCCGCTGGTAATTTATGCATTATTTTCATCACAAACCAGGGGGGTCGCAGATTCAAGCCCCTCGTTTAGCCTTTCAATCCTACTTAATTATTCAACATACACATTATTTTTCAAACGGAATGCAAAGTAAAAGGTGCGTATCAGCATATATAGATTCACACAAACATCCGCTCCCTTGTTGTGTGTTGTTATTGTGTTTATGTACTCCTACTACAGAAGCATGTAACACCCAACTGGAAGACTTAACAAACATTCCTGAAAATGTCGACCTTAAGCATCACTATCAAAATAAAGAAAACTATCGAGACTATTTGGATGCTGAGGGGAAAATGTCGGATCGCAAATCAACAAAATCGGGACGCCATCGGAACTACGTAAGGACGCTGTTTTGACAGATAGCATTCAGCTAAATCTAGAGGTTTTCTGGTACCAGGGGAAGGCCCGGTCCGGATATCGTGCTGTCTTAACTACACAACGCGATGTCGGATACTGTCGGAAAGCGTACAGCAGAACCGAGACAACTTGGGGCTACATGTTTTTGAAGACGATGTCGGGACATTGTCGGATAGCATCACTCAGAATTGGAAAGCCGTCGGGATTATGTGAATGCTATGTCGGGACACTGTCGAGTAGCATTCAGCAGAGTTGGAGATGCTGTTGGGACTAAATAAAGACAACGCTGGAACACTGTCGAATTGAGTTTCAGCGCCATCGAGACGCCGTCGATATTACGTTAAGACCTTGTTAAAACACTGTTAGGTAACATTCAGCAGAATCGCAAAGCAGTCGAGACTACATATACAAATATGTTCTCTGGGCATATTCAATAAGCAAAATCGAGACGTATTTGGGACTTCATGAAAACGATGTCGGGTTTCATTTAGTAGAAAACGGGTTTCATTTTGTGAAAACGTAAATACGCTGTCGGGACAATGTAGGATAGCATTAACCAGAATCGAGACGTGGTCGGGGCTACGCGCTGACGCTTATCGGAACAGGGCCGGGCCATTTGCGATTTTCTGACTTTAAAGGAATGTTGAGCACCGAATCTGGAATTTTGTCCGGACGTTTGATATTCATGTAAGCCTACTCGATTCGGGATGTAGTCGTCACATCAACGGTAGCTAAACTCGACATGGTTTGACTGTGGCTTCACACGCAATTAATTATTCTAGTTAATACAACACCGTGCACAAAAACGCATTTCAATCGCCTAGTTTATATCTATTAGGGCTAACAAAAAATACCCGAACAATAATCGGAATCGCGGGTAGAAAACTTACCCGCGGATCCGAAACAAAGCTTTGCCAATGATACCGGGTCGGCTCTCTTATTCATGAAAGGGAAGATGCAGGGTTTATTTGTAGACAGAAACAATATTTGGAGTCAAATGGTCTTAATCATTATAAGCGTAGTTTTTATCCAAAAATTGAGACTCGTACTGAATTTAATATATTAAGTATATACACGCAGTCATTTAAACCGGAGAAAACTGATATTACACGATAGACGAAGTGTTGACGTAGTATTGAATATTTTTTTACAAATCATCCCACAACATTAATTTAGTACATACCGCTTCTCAATTGAATTCAAAAGAGCTTTTCGCTGGTTTCGAATAGGTTTCAATTGAAGCCTTTGATGATGAATCGATGAAAGGCAATCGAAATACTGCGCTCACTTTTTTAGCCTACTTTCTTTACAAAAAGATTCGGCAGTTAAAATGCTGTTCGCCTTTAACCAGTTTATATAATTCGGTTGAACTATTTGCACATTCATACTTGTGTGAATGCAATTTATTTAACGTTCGTCGTGATTAGATTCAAATCACAATGGATATATTATAATTTAATTTATTTTTTAATTATTTTGTTACATATGCATATATTGTTATTAATTCAACGTGGAACGTAAGCATTTTAACCAATAACGTACAGTAGATAATTGCAGTAGGTACTAGAACTGTTCATCTAGATATATTTTTACATTTAAATTATAAAGGCAAAATGTCGGAACTTGTAACAACTTACTCATTTACATGAACGAAAGTGTCATTTACATAACGTTTTCGGATTTATATCATTGTGATGTGATATTTGAATACGTTCATCATGACGTCACACAAGCATCGTGTTTTGACGAGTCATTACGAAAACGATTACTCGAGGTACGACGACAAAAATTACCACTTCTCGGACGATCGTAACTATGACGCTAATCGTGACGCCATGGAGAAGTTCCGACGAAATCCGGAAAAATACGAATCGGAGAGTCGACGGGAAACGTCGAGACAGAGCAGTAATTACGGGTCAACCAAGCGTACCGGCCCTGTAGAAGTCGTCATGGAACATTGGTCAGTATTCAGTCATGGGACATTGGTCAGTAGTAAATCATGGAACATTTGTTAGTATTCAATCGTGGAACATTGGTCAGTATTCAGTCATGGAACATTGGTCAGTATTGCTCAATTGGTCTTTTTCAGCTCAGGTACTACTTAAAAGTACACCGGATACTCTTAAGTATACTACAATGTACTCGGGGCACGGAAAATACGCTTAGAGGCACTCGGTCATACTCCGGGTTACTTTTTAGTATATTTTCCGTACCCCGGGTTCTTTGTAGTATACTTTTAAGTAGTGCCTGAGTCGACAATTACCAATCGACCGTTAGTAGTCATCTCCTTTGATGTACATTTTGAGTTGTCTCCCTTTATCAGACTTTTTTTTTTCAACTTGAAAACCTGGTTTTGTGACAATTTTGTCCCTTGTCTTTTGTTGCCTATGTTTATACTTATGTACTAGTCTATGTAATGTTTGTTCTTATGTTCACCAAATCATTTGTAAGAGATGTAAATGATTTACTATTGTTGCCTATGTTTATACTTATGTTCTATTCTATGTTATGTTTGATCGAGGGATTTAAATGATTTACTATTGTTGCCTATATATTATGGGCCGGAGGCCTTATTATTGAATAAATTGAGTTGAGTTGAGTTGAGTTGATGTGTCTTCCAAAATAAGCCAAATTAATTTTTAATGTTTAAAGGGACTGTCCACTAGATAAAGCGTCGCGCGACGCGAAACGATATTTTAGGAACCTACGAGGATTGCTTATAAAGCTAAAAAATACCTCAGCCTTAAACATGAGCGTCCGTGGTCGAGTGGTCCAAACGGGTAGCTTTTTACTCTAGGACTCCAGGAATCCGGGGGTCAGTGGTTCGAGCCCTGTTGAGGTTTACTTTTTTTCATTTTTTTTTTAAATTTTATTCTTGTTTTTTACTGGAGATTTTTAGTTCAAATGTTTAAATTTATCAATATAAAGCATTTAAATCATTTAATGACAAGCTTCAATACATGCCAAAATCTAGTGGACAGTCCCTTTAAATTGTCATGACAAATGTAAGGATTATTAGCCCCTTTACCGGAATGGTATTGCACATTCACATGCATCACACATTGTAGATATTTCTCAGCCACCTGTGAAGCTCACTTTATTTGTTGATTTTGAAGTGTAAATTACACGAGTCGCCAATATATATATATAGAGAGATTCTGAAGTAGTAAAATCGCTAAGCATCAACTCAATCTGAGTTTTTATACTCGTTTCCTTTCATTATTTCACTTGTCCTCCATTTTAAGAACATATAAAATATGAATGTGTATTTGATGTTAGACAAAAATTCAGCCGTAACTTAAATTTGAGCCTCGCTCCTGAAAAACTACGATTAAAGCATGTGCGTAAAATATCGTCCCACATTAGCCGGTGCTGTCGCAAAGGCTAATCAGGGACGACACTTTCCACCTAAACTGGATTTTCTCTAAAAAGAGACTTCCTTTAAACGAAAAATACAATAAAAGCGGAAATTTATGTAGAAATAATAAGATATCAGTGTTCACAAATGTGGAGACTGACAACATATTTTCAAAGATGTTTTTATTTAAAAATAATACTGCATCTTTCACAGGAGCGGGTGCACCAACCAAGGCGTTGCAGACAACATTCGACTGGCGATCGAAGACAATTTCCGATCTGTAAACATTAAGGAATTTATTGGAAGAATTGGTAAACATGGTTGTTTTAGTGGTATCGTATTATTAATGGTCACAAGAAAAACTTGATGGAAAATCTTCTTCTTCTTCTTCGTCTTCTTCTTCTCATCATCGTCATCGTCGTCGTCATCGTCATCATCATCATCATCATCATCATTATTATTACGTAAATTATATGTAAACATTAAGTATCTTATCAATATTTTTTCAATATCCTTTTAATGTGTATATTGTGAAATAATATCATATTGTCCATTGTCAGTTGTTTCCATTTAAACCGAGAATGTAATAAATAGAGCGTAGCAAATATTAACCTCATGCTCATATTCATTGTTAATGTTTTCGGTTACTTTTATATACACAAATTCATTTCAGATTCGTTTGAACTGTTTGTGAATGGAAAAATCGTCTACTCCCGGATCATGCAGGGTGGATATCCGTACGAAGAGGAGGTAACGGCCATGGTGTTAGAGCTAGTCTAAGGGTATCGGATCCATGAGCACTGATTACATATTTACCCTGGGTGTGTTCGGCTTGGGACCGTATGGCATTTCTCCTTTTGTCCTGATAATATGTTGCCCGTTGTCCGTTTGCCCTGTGTAAATTAGCCACAACAACAAGTTCACCATGTGTCCGTTCGCCCTGGAGCCGTTTGCCCTTATAACATTTTCGTCCTGGGTTCATTCGCCCTGATAACATGTTCACTCTGAGTCCGTCCGCCCTGATCACATGTTCGCCATCGATACGTTCGCACTGGTTCGTTTGAACTGGGTCAGTTCGCTGTGATAACCTTTTACCCTCGGTCCGTTTGGCCTGGGTCCGTTCGCTCTGATAACATGTTCACTCTGAGTCCGTTCGCCCTAATAACATATTCGTCTTGAGTCCATTTGCCTTGATCACATATTCGCCCTGGGTCGGTTCGCCCTGATACCATGTTCATACCGCGTCCTTTTGACCTACATCCGTTCGCTCTGAAACTATATTTGCCGTAAGTGCATTCTAACAGATCACATGTTCGCCCTGTGTCAATTCATCCTGAAACCATACTCGCCATGGGTCTGTTCGTACTAATATGTTCGCCCCGGGTCTGTTGAGTCCATCCACGGTCAATATATTCACCCCGAGTCCTTTTGCCGTGAAAACATATTCGCCACGGTTCCCTCAGGCCTGATCCGTTCGCCCTTAGAACACATTCGCCTTGAGTCCGTTAACATGTTGTTCATGTATCCGTATGGTCTTATAATATATTCTCCTTGAGTCCATTTGGCATGGTTCGCCCCATACTATTGTTTGCATTTTGTGAGTGATAGTAGACGTTTACATAGGTGCTATTTTATGTGAATATGTTTGGAAAGTGGTGAAAAAATATAATTGAAAACACTGAAAAATGTGTGATCTTAAATACCAGCCATGTTGTGTAAGGGTCTTGTCAATATCCGTTACAATATCTGATTTATGATTACATAATTCCACAATAAGAGTGAATATACGTTGTATTACCGTGTACAAGAGTCATTGTAATGTCATTATCCATTGCAAACTTGTATTTACCAGTTATTAAGCACCATATTGGTGTCAATAGTAACAAAGTATCTAAGTAGATAGCTTTTGCGATGTCTTACATTCAAGTCGTTAATAACAACAGGTGTAAACATCCATTTCAATAACGTACTTACGAGTCACTAGGTAAATATCGGGTGTCAATATCGATGGCAATAAAATGAGCACCGCTTTGTGAAAACCGGACCTAATGCATGTTTGTAAAGTGTCGTCCCAGATTAGCACGTTATAAGGGGCGACCCTTCCGCTTTTATGGTATTTTTCGTTTGCATGAATGTTTTTTTTTTATCGAAAATCCAGTTACATGTAAGGCGGAAAGTGTCGTTCCTGATAAGCCTATGCGGACTTCACAGGCTTATCTGGGACGACATTTTATGCACATGCATTTAGCACTGTTTTCACAGAGCGCGACTCATTTCTAGTACTTATAGGCTGATATTCTAAGCACTTCTGACTATGATCATGTCTAAATTCATATCGTGTATAACGGATTGTGACCGGGAAATATGTAATCATTTCCGTTTTAAATGCTTGGGATAATGGAAGATACATAATAATATTCATTATTTATGTAAAGAAACAACTTATACAATTTGTTGGCAAAACCAGGACCGGAATTCACCAACCGACTCTTAGACTTAAGTATAAAAACAAAGAATAGTCTGTAATGTACTTAATCTACTTGAAAGTCAAGTCTTGCGTGGCAGTTAATACCTTTAACCCTTTGAGCGCTGGAACCGGATTTTGAAGGCCTTTGCAAACAGTTTGGATCCAGATGAGACGCCACAGAACGTGGCGTCTCATCAGGATCCAAACTGTTTGCTATTCCAATAGTATTCTTTGAAAAAAAAATCGATGAAAATGCTAATTTTAGAAATTCAGCAGACAACATTTTAGCAGACGACAAATTTCCCAGCATGCAAAGGTTTAACTGGTTTTAACTATACAATTCTTCGTGAATAACAACAATACATGTATGTTAATTATATGAGCACCTTTTAAGCTGTGTATGCAAACTCTGAGGTATTTTGATGTATTTTGATTTAGTCTTAGATTATTCTTTATTCTTAAGTCTAAGAATGAGTTAGTGAATATGGGCCCAGGTTAAACTTGAATACTACATTATATTGTCAGGTACTGGATGCAATATGGAGAGCCCAACATGGCAAAGAAATTTATCAAGTCGACAGAGACGGAGGGTCACCAGCGTGTACGTTATTGTAACAATGCCCCCGAGTCCAACGAAAAACTTTAAATTCCGAAAATGTGTTTCACGCGGTCTGTTACATAAAATACCTGGGCATCACTCATAAAAGAAATGTTGGAAAAAATGGGGCTTGCGGAGTATGGATAATCCAAAATACTGTTACACCATCACTATATATCATATAACTCAGGGCATAAGATTAATTCAAACATAACTGGCAAAGTAAAAGTAATATATCTAGTAGACTTAGCTCATATTGCATATATAAAAGTAGTTTTGAATTCGAAACATACTTACCCACAATAAAACAAAGTTAAAGCCCCATTAACACTCAAAATCAACGAATATTTCGAAAAATATTTCGTAAAATAAAGTTAAACCAAAAAAAAATCAGTGTTCCTCATAGCAATAGCCAAAGTTTCAACGCTAGATGTGGTCTGGTTACATAAATCCTCGTGTCAACAAAAAATAAAAGTGAACTGAAAAAACATAGCACGATATATGTACCAGGCAAACAATTTAAGAGAAGAACTTATAAGTAGTTAATCGTTCAAGATGTTACTCATCAAATCACTTATTTATATTCATAGACTTACTATTATCACTTGTTAATTATTTGCTGAACGTACTATTACCACTTGTTGATTATTAAAAAAAAATATGCTATATGATGCNTCATATTGCATATATAAAAGTAGTTTTGAATTCGAAACATACTTACCCACAATAAAACAAAGTTAAAGCCCCATTAACACTCAAAATCAACGAATATTTCGAAAAATATTTCGTAAAATAAAGTTAAACCAAAAAAAAATCAGTGTTCCTCATAGCAATAGCCAAAGTTTCAACGCTAGATGTGGTCTGGTTACATAAATCCTCGTGTCAACAATAAATTTAAGTGAACTGAAAAAACATAGCACGATATATGTACCAGGCAAACAATTTAAGAGAAGAACTTACAATTAGTTAATCGTTCAAGATGTTACTCATCAAATCACTTATTTATATTCATAGACTTACTATTACCACTTGTTAATTATTTGCATAAACGTACTATTACCACTTGTTGATTATTAAAAAATATGCTATATGATGCACCATGTATATGTTTATACTTTTGTTTGTCTTAATTATACATGTCCTTAATATGCCTTACGTTAACATGTTCTTTATATTTGCGTGTTTTTGTCGTTCATGCAGATATCTGTTATTTATACTGATATTGGTTTTACGCATACATTGTACGGTACTATGGGAACTTTATCACACTATCTGCTACACTGTTTTTTTTGGTTCAAATTGCTTAAAATTTATTAGCATTTTTCATACGTCAGAAACATATCAATACTTAAGTTTTTCATTCAATCAATTAATTAATTAATTAACGCTAACATTTATCAGATTTCACACTATGAATAGTTTGCTTCCTCCTTTATCAAAAATACAAACAGTCATCTGAGCCAACATTATTTTTATATTTCATTATTGTAAGCTAGAAGCTTTATTGTAAGCTTATTTGGTCAAATAATTGCGTTTGTTGTTGTTGTTGTTCTCTGAAAACAACCCAATGTATAAATGAATAATTAATTCAACTCACTTTTTTTTAATTCTAGCATCGTCTATTGGCGTCATAAAGCTTTAACAAAATTTCGTACATTTATATGAACATCGCTGTGTGATAACAGGGCTATCGTCCAAGTTTAACCTGTGCAGTCCACACAGGCTAGTCAGCGACGACACTTTCCGCTTTTATGGAAATTTTGTTTAAAGGAAATCTGTTATAAACGATAATCCAGTCTTGTTGGAAAATTTCGTCCCTGATTAGCCTGTTCGGACTGCACAGGCGAATGTAGGGCGACTCTTCTCGCATGTGCATTAAGCCCAGTTTTCCCAGAAGGAGGCTCAATTGAGCTCCACTTGTGTTAACTCTATTGGCGGCATGAAGCTTAAACAAAATTCCGTACATTTTTTTTATTTGTCTAATGCACAATACAAAATTGTTTGTAAGAGGACCATAAATTGCTTTTAGTAAGGGCTTTTCATAATATTTTTTTTTCCACAAAAATGTTCAATTAGAATTACGATTATCTTTTTTCTTTAACTACAATGAAAAGCATACATTACTGCAAAAGAAAGAGCGATACACTGGACTTTGTCTTCGGCATTTATCGTTGTAGCAAGCCATTATAAGTACATGTTTTAGCATTAATTACTTATGCTGATGCATTGTATCGCATGCTTAAGCTTAATACCTTGAAATAAAACCATTAGGGCTATTATTGTCTAAACATATTAAAGATTACAATTATAATAATTAAGTTTCAGTCTGTTCAAGAGCTTCGCTCTCCGCTAATGAGAACACGAAATCTTGCGTGACTAAATAGCGGTCAGTTTCCTGAAATCACGCGAATGTTTTACTATACATTGACCTATGATGTACAAATTGTATGTTTCTTAATTGCTTTAAAATGAAATAAATACACAAACATGCATGAATGATATTTTATAATTTCTTTGCAAATTTGACTGAATTTAAAAGACGCTGATCCTGTAAAATAACAGCATTGTTTTGCAAGTAAACGCAAACTTGTCAAAAGACATAGATGAAAATGACTATTGATAAAGGATTTGAACTCATCTTAAAACTTATCAGCGTTTAATTGCCAATCTAACTGTCTTCTAAAAACAACTGTTTGCTAACATTTCGCTGGTTACCCGATTGCTGTCGATTAAGCTCTTCGGAGCTTTCCCTGACTGCTCTTGTACGGAAATAATCGTCACAGCAGGAGTTAAAAATGTAAATAAACAAATCCAGAAAAGCTGGCAGCTTTTGCTTTCAAAAGTGTTTTTTTTGCATACAAAAGCATAACTCAAGCAAACTTGCCAATAGTGCCAGTAGGGATTATTCAAACTTCGTGGAATTTTAAACAGTATAAACAATAGCTTTTATAAAGTCTTACCATAGCTTTGCAAATAAAACCAATAACATAAAAATACATCTTACCACGAGAACTTTGTTATTAACGCATTGAAATAATTAAAAATACTGAATTGGATCTTGTTCTTGAACTTCCGAGCATGGATCAGTTCTCCATATTTCTGCCCCGTATGTAAGCGTCGGCTTTATAGTACTGTCGAGCAATGAAAAATATTCAGCATGACTAAAATACGTGTATGTTCTTTGGTTAGACTTATAGCGAAAATAGACTTCCTGACTTGTGCTGATAATGTTGAATATGGTTTCGACAACGATAATATGGGTGTAAAATGAAGACCAATATTTTAGTGTATTGAAGTAACGTTAACCAGGAACACATTAAAACGTCCATTTTTCCTAGGAGCGTTATGGGTCGCCATTTCATAATAAAATACGGTTTGTTTCTTCTGATTTATTTCCATGCTACTTTTAGACAAAAAAATCAGATATAAAATTTGAATTTATTTGCTAATGTTCGTAAATTTACAACGTATGTTTGCATCGAGAGTAAGTGACTTTTACCTAAAATTTCTCGACTTGATTACAACTAAGTTAATTGACAAAGCATTGGATCGAAAATGAGAGTAAAATACAAATAATTTCGACAACTAATCATTATATGCATTTTTCATTGTTAAAATAAAAAAAACCTATAACGTATCAACCATATGTATGCACACATGTGTTCATTTGCAAATAATAAATGTAATTCTTGTGATTTGCTGTCTTTGGTAATGTCGTGTTTTTGGGGTTAAGTATACTAAGTATGTTAAGTCGCATATTTTGCGTTTGTTTATACCTTTTTTAAAGGCCACTTATTTCAGAAGGAAACCACTAAAAACATCGGAATATTTTTAAGAAAAGGATAATAAAATGTTCAGTAAACCATTAATGATAAACAAATCCGAATAAGTACAAACAGTATAGTCGCATCATGTATTAATGCATTCTTTTATAGCTCACCGAAATCTCCGGCAGACTCATTTCCATCATGTTGAATAATGGTGACCACACAACATCACCATCATCCATGTCTACGCACCAACACTTGACTACGAAGACCAGGAGATTTAACAGTTATATGAATAATTAGAGCGCATCATAGTCAAGGTCCCTAAGAAAGACATCCTCATTGTCAATAGTTACTGGAACGCCAAGGTTGCACCAGACGCTTACCAAGACTGGTCAGGGTCAGTAGGTAGATTTGGCTTTGGAAAGACCAAGGAAAGAGGGTTGATACTTCGTCAGTTCGCCAGAAGCCACCAACTCACCTTGGCCAACACGCTGTACCCACACAAACCGTACAGAAGAGCGACCTGGCATGCTTTAAACGGACAAGTATACAACCAGGTCGATTTCATACTGGCGCCGCAACGGGTCAAATCCAGCATCAACAAGGCGAAGAGAATGTATTTTTGGCACATATATCAACAGTGACCATGACCTAGTACTCACCACCATTGGACCACAATCAAGCTGAAGTTAAAGAGCAAGCGCATCGCCAAGAACCCTCGCAGCAGATTTGACTTGGATATACTGAAAGGTCCAGAGATAGCATAGGCATTTCAAGCACAGAAAATTGGCAAGTTTTCAGCCCTGAACATCTTAGACAATTATATTGACACCATCACCAACAACATCAATACAGCATAACATCCTTGATGTTGTTGGTTATGGTGTCAATATAATTGTCTAAGATGTACAGGGCTGAAAACTTGCCAACTTTCTGTGCTTGAAATGCCTATCGGCTGAAGAAGTTATTGGGAGAGAGAGAATGATGAACAAGAACTGGGTGACGTACGAAATCATGGACCTCTGTGACAAAAGAAGAGAACTAAGGGAAGTACACCAGCTTGGACTCACTCTTGGGCAGAATACAGTACCAGAAAGCGAACAGTGAGGTGAGAAAGAAGATAAAAGCGGCCAAGGAGGAATGGATTGAGAAGCAATGTACCAACATCGACAAAGAGATGAAAACAGACAGAAGTAAGAAGCCTTCAGCACCCTCATGATCCTAGCAAAGACCAGTCAGCCCAATATCAGTGTTAAAGCAGACGCTGGACGAGATTGCCGCAGTCCTAAACAAGTGGACTGAATACTGCAGCGACCTCTATAACTTCAACCAGACCCAGTCTCCTTCAAAACGAGCCCAGCCAAGACCAGAAGCGGGCGACGAAAGTCCGTTCAAACATTAGGCAGAGGTGGAGGAGGCAGTGCGTAGTCTTAAAGCAGGAAAATCTCCGCGAGTGGACAACATCCCTTCCAAGCTGATTAAGCACGGAGGAGAGGCAACTACTTCAGCAATGACGACACTATGACAAAAGATCTGGGAGGAAAAGACGTGGCCAAAAGAGTGAACCCAGTGTCTGGTCATCCCCCTACCGAAAAAGGGCTATCTCAAGATGTGCGAGAATTACCGCACCATCATCCTCTTCAGTCATCCAAGCAAAGTCATGCTAAGCATCGTCCTCAAGCGATTGAAATGTAAGGCAGAGGAACTGCTGGCCGAAGAGCAGGCTTTATTCAGAGCAGGGAATAGCACATTGGAATAGATCTTCAACTTCAGAGTCATCATTGAGACACACCTATAACACCAACGTGACATCTTCCACAACTTGATCAATTTTAAGAAATATTTCGACCGCATGTGGCATGATGGCCTGTAATGTGTTAAGAATATTACGGAAACGCCTGCAGCGCAGTTCTTCTCAATGGACAGAAGGGGGGATTCTTCATGACATCCGTGGGCTACCGTCAGGGATAGCTGCTCTCCCCCGTCATGTTTAACCTTTTCCTTGAAAAGATAATGCAGGAGACTCTTCAAGAACACCACACCTCTTTCTCGATCTGTGGAAGACCCATCACAAACTTGAGATTCGCAGTGAACTTCAAGACATTGCCAACAGACTCTATGAACGAGCAGGAGAATACGGGATGGAAGTCACAACGGAGAAGTCGAAGATCATGGTGAACAGCACGACCAACAGCAGTACAGACATCACCATGAACGGCGATAAGCTAGAATAAGTGACCTGCTTTAAGTACTTGGGAGCAACCCTGTCCAAGGATGGTACCAGAACCGCTGAGGTCCGTATAAGAATTGCCATGGCGACCGCAGCGATGGCCAGAATGAGCAGGTCGTGGACAAGCAGCGCCGTCATCTTCCCCACCAAGTACAGGCTCTATAAGTCACTCGTAGTCTCCACCCCACTGTATGGTTGGGAGACCTGGATGCTTCATGTGGACACAGAACGCAGGATACAGGCCTTTGAGCACAATTGTCTCCGAAGAATGTTCCACATCTTCTAAATGGAACACCAGACCAACGAGTAGGCCTAAGTCCGGAACAGGACTGCAAGACTTGTAGGCCAACAAGAGCCCCTACTGGCGACCGTCTTACGACTTAAGCTGGCTTGGTTTGGACACGTCACCAGACATCGACTCTCTGTTCAGGACTGTGCTTCATGGAAATACATATTGTTTGCCATAGATAAGAAAAGTTAAAGATACAGGAGGCCGTTGTATTATGAGATCTTATCTTAGCGGATCTTATCTAAAATCCAAGACAAACGATTTCATTTACGGTCCGCTAATACCCGTTTTATGAACGCCATCGTAAGTATCGAGTCGCAGCTAAGATTTTAGTAAAGCGTACGTCCTGGAATATCGCGNTGGTGATGGTGTCAATATAATTGTCTAAGATGTTCAGGGCTGAAAACTTGCCAACTTTCTCTGCTTGAAATGCCTATCGACTGAAGAAGTTATTGGGAGAGAGAGAAGGATGAACAAGAACTGGGTGACGTACGAAATCATGGACCTATGTGACAAAAGAAGAGAGCTGAGGCAAGTACACCAGCTTGGACTCACTCTAGGGCAGAATACCAGAAAGCGAACAGTGAGGTGAGAAAGAAGATAAAAGCGGCCAAGGAGGAATAGATTGAGGAGCAATGTACCAACATCGACAAAGAGATGAAAATAGACAGCAGTAAGAAGCCTTCAGCACCCTCACGATACTAGCAAAGACCAGTCAGCTCAATATTAGTGTTAAAGCAGACGCTGACCGAGATTGCCGCAGTCCTAAACAAGTGGACTGAATACTGCAGCGACCTCTATAACTTCAACCAGACCCAGTCTCATTCAAAACGAGCCCAGCCAAGACCAGAAGCGGGCGACGAAAGTCCATTCAAACATAAGGCAGAGGTGGAGGAGGCAGTGCGTAGTCTTAAAGCAGGAAAATTTCCGCGAGTGGACAACATCCCTTCCAAGCTGATTAAGCACGGAGGAGAGGCAACTACTTCGCAATGACGACACTATGACAAAAGATCTGGGAGGAAAAGACGTGGCCAAAAGAGTGAACCCAGTGTCTGGTCATCCCCCTACCGAAAAAGGGCTATCTTAAGATGTGCGAGAATTACCGCACTACCATCCTCATCAGTCATCCAAGCAAAGTCATGCTAAGCGTCGTACTCAAGCGATTGAAATGTAAGGCAGAGGAACTGCTGGCCGAAGAGCAGGCTTTATTCAGAGCAGGGAATAGCACACTGGAATAGATCTTCAACTTCAGAGTCATCATTGAGACACACCTATAACACCAACGTAACATCTTCCACAACTTGATCAACTTTAAGAAATATTTCGACCGCATATAGCATGATGCCTGTTATGTGTTAAGAATATTACGGAAACGCCTGCAGCGCAGTTCTTCTCAATGGACAGAAGGGGGAATTCTTCATGACATCCGAGGGCGTCCGTCAGGGATATCTGCTCTCCCCCGTCAGGTTTAACCTCTTCCTTGAAAAGATAATGCAGGAGACTCTTCAAGAACACCACACCTCTATCTCGATCTGTGGAAGACCCATCTCAAACTTGAGATTCGCAGTGAACTTCAAGATATTGCAAACAGACTCTATGAACGAGCAGGAGCATACGGGATGGAAGTCACAGCGGAGAAGTCGAAGATCATGGTGAACAGCACGACCAACAGCAGTGCAGACATCCACATGAACGGCGATAAGCTAGAAGAAGTGACCTGCTTTAAGTACTTGGGAGCAACCCTGTCCAAGGATGGTACCAGAATATATAAGAATTGCCATGGCGACCGCAGCGATGGCCAGAATGAGCAGGTCGTGGACAAGCAGCGCTCTATAAGTCACTCGTAGTCTCCACCCCACTGTATGGTTGGGAGACCTGGATGCTTCATGCGGACACAGAACGCAGGACACAGGCCTTTGAGCACAATTGTCTCCGAAGAATGTTCCACATCTCCTAAATGGAACACAAGACCAACGAGTAGGCCTAAGTCCGGAACAGGACTGCAAGACTTGTAGGCCAACAACACCCCAGGAAACCCGATACCTTGTGAGCAGCGTAATACCATTCGAGCAGCATTGTATTTCTGCATGAACTTACATAGGGTAAGTAAATTCGAAAAATTAAAAAAAAAGTCCAATTTGAAACAACTGTGTATTAACATTGATAACAAAGGTATTGGCCTACATGTAGAACAAATCCTGACAACTTTTCTCAAAAAATGAGCAAAATGTGGCTCCCTGAAGTAGAAGATCGGGCAAAATGGGCAATTTTCAGGCATTTAGGGGAGAAAAACTGCTTTAATTTGCAAGCCACTACAATAATTAAATGATTTATACAAACTTACACATGTCTGCCATAACCTCTCAGCAGGGTTTCTCCAGAAAACTATTTCTTGTGGAGAAATTTGCGTTTTTAATGACCATGTTGGGAAAACATGGATACCATCTGGAGAAGAATAGGAAACCTTATGTGAGCAGCAACTTTATAATTCTTTTTCGTGAACAAAACCCCTAATTTCCAGCCATTTTGTTGCAATTTGTTTGTTTTGTAGAGGCCTATTGTAAGTGTATGTGGGCACATATGCATACGAATGTACTTTTAATGCCTTATTTAATTATCAATAGTGCCTTTTCAACATGCTCCAGTGATATTTCTTTTTAACAACACTTTTTGGAAAGTATAAAGAAAGACTTGACTGCATTGCCACATAAATTAATTGGTTAGGTACATAGAATGATGTTTAATAAGTGTATGTGGGGGTTGAATGTATAATATTTAAATGTGGCGTGTTTTGAGCCTTTTGGTACTAATTCGGCAAGCGTCATAACGAGAAAAACTCATTTGAAATGACGTCGCTAAACTTGCGCTTAATTTTGTTTAGATTACCTTATGTTTTCTGTTATTTTTCTGTTTAGCGTTTTTAAGTAATATAAAAATCGGCACAGACTGGCCATGGTAGGAATTGTCTATCAAACAAATATGTGATTTTGACCTTTTAATTTCAATGAGCTGACTTGTTACTCCCCTTTTAACGAATTTGGCGGAAGCTAGTCAAAACGGCCCCTAGTCAAAACGTCCCCCATTCAAAACTAGTCAAAACGGCCCCACTTTGGTCAAAACGGCCAAAAGTCAGTTTATTTTTGGTCAAAACGGCCCCAATAATAAAGAACTCTGTACAATATTTTATTTATTTATTTGATCTACATTAGACGATGAATAACATACATGTAACATAATCAAACAGTATTTAACTCTGAGTTTTCAAAAATTGATGAAAAACGATGAATGACTTAAATAATATTGAAAAAAAGGATGTAACGCCAAATCATTGCATGCTAGATTAACGTCTTTTTGTTTTGACGATAAAGAACAAAAATGAGAGACGAGTTATAACTTTTAACATAAAAAAACCCATATCATATTCAAAAGGACGTAACTCCAACTCATTGCGAGCTAGGGTTACGTTGTTTTCGATCGGGACCGGTTATGGTGAAGTTGAATAAAATCATCCATTATTATTAACAGATCTTAGCAGACTTTTATGGGTTCAGGACTCCTTCTGATTTTGCCTAAAAATGAAACAAGAAAGAAATTTAGATAATCGCTTTAGTAATGACATAAATGTGAGCGCTTTACATCCAACTTGCTAAACATCATATGTAGACAGTAATGAAAGTGAAAGAAAGAAAGTATATATCGTTAGTCTCGATGGAAAATGACGAATGTTCATCTTGTCAAAAGCTACCGGCGATATGGAATATTATTTGCGGGTACATACTTTCGTTAGTGCTGCAGATGTAACTTGTTAAGTCGTATCTAGGGGTTGCTATGCTCCTTGGCTGTGGGGTTGTAGTTCCCTCCTTTTCTACAGTTTTCTATAAGAGATCACAGTGACCTTGACCTTTGACATAGTGACCTAAAAGACGNAATCCGCCAAAGCACTTTCAAGATATGGCTCTGGACACAAAAGTGCCGGACTGACGGAAGGACGGACGGACAACGCCAAAACAATATCCCTTCGCCTATGGCGGGGGATACAAACATTGTGTATACTAACATATATAAAGTTATTATGGTGATTTATTTAATATATTTAATATATGTTATTTAAAACAAAAGGTTAATGAAATTTCACAATACCAATTGTAAAAATCAACTGGATATTCATTTTTTTAGTACATACATTATTACAAAAAAGTAATTGTTTTTTAAACATGGAATTGTAGAAATAAATTTATGAGTATACATAAGCTAGACTAACATATTGGATTACTTATATTATTGAAGAGTCATATTCATTTATATATAAAAAAAATAACATTATAGGAAGATCCGCCAAACAGCGCATGTGAGGCCCAGTCAAAAGAGCAAGTGAAAAAAAAAATTTGTTCTATGAAAATTTTCAAGTACATGTTCGTTAAAGAACAAACAGAAACCACATTTCATTATGTTACAATGTTAATTTTTTTTTCATCACTTGCCTTACAAATAATTTAAAACATAAAATGTATTTTATTTTCAGATAGTCGTTCCACTTCATTGTTCCCTAGCTGTAGAGTTGTTGCAGAAAAAAATGTAATTTTATGTTACAAAGATTTTTTTTTAAAGGAGCAGAATGTATATTCAATTTGTTTTAATATAAAGGAAACATGTAATCATCGTAAGCATGGCATAAATAAATATTGTAAAAATTGTGTCCTTAATGAAATAAATCCACAAAAAGGAACAACACAGAAATTGTCAATATCAACACTTTTACAAAGATGTTGATGTCACTTGACCGAAATGCAGCAGCTCATAGCCAGCAAATCATTAACTTATATAGTAATATTAACAGAAAAATTATGACTGACTTTCAATAACATAGAGTCAAATATTGATAACACATGTAGCCGGACATAGACAAACCACCATAGCTCACCTAGAGCACTTCATGCACATGTGAGCATAAAACAGCAGCTACATAAATAAGTTAATGATTTGTTGTCTTTATGCTGCTGCGTGTTGGTCCTGTAGTGGGGCAGCGTGTACAACCTCATCCACTTCCTGTGTCTCAATAAGTTGTAAAGGCAGTGGCACCTGCTAGTCTATGCATAAGTTGTGCAGGCGAACTTATCGGGCCTCCTGAATAAACATCCTCCAGTTTTATGTAGACACCTGTCGATAGAGAATAACAATCAATATTACCTAGTGATTTAATTACAATATCCAGTTTATTATCAAAACTGATGTTTATAATGCATTTTATTTTATTGATATACATCTTCAGATATGAATTAAATTTAAGAATAAAATGGGTAAAGAAATTTATTCATAAAACAAAATGTGCAATAATCTACGGTATCCATTTTTATCAACATATGCATGTGTATATGTAAGCACATTTAAAATCTGTTAAATGAATAGTTAAGTGAATTAATTAAATGTGTTTTAATATCATTCCAGAATATTTTATAAAACTCGATTGTGATGCCATCAGATCCTGGACTTTTATTATTTTGCATTTCTTTTAGTGCTAATCCACATTCATATTCATTAAGTAATCCGTCACACAATAGTTTTTCCTCTTGATTTAAAGCATGATGTGTATTTTTAAAAAGGGTGTTATTTTCAACATGTTTTCGTTTATAGAGAGTTTCGAAAAATAAACGTTGTTCTTCTAGTATTTGAGTTCTGTTTGTTATATCTTCGCCATTGACTACTAATTTGTGTATGGTTTTTTGTTCACTTCTACGTTTTTCGATGTTTGCGAAGTATTTTGTATTTTTTCATTGTGTTCCACATGCTGTGCACGTGCTCGTAGTATTATTCCATTGAGATGTGAGTGATAAATTCCTTCTAATACTTGTTTTTTCGATGTTATTTCATTTTCAATGGCGGTGGTATCGTTTGTGTTTGTTTCATGCAATTGTTTTTCAAGTGTTTCAATGATTTTGATGGTTTCAGTTTCAAGTTTGTGTGTTTCTTTTTGTTTAAATGATGTGTATCTAATTGTTGTGTTACGTATATTTCCTTTAATTACTTCCCATAAGGTGTTTGGGTTTGCATCTTTATTATTTTGAACTGTATTTAATATTTCCTGTTTTATTTGTGTTTGATATTGTGTATCTAATAAGATGCTGT
>VMBQ01007106.1:30719-48044 GCA_007657795.1 Dreissena rostriformis | reverse complement strand
TCATATGACACACGAACACTAAATTGGTACATGAACCGCAACGATATCTATTCATACGACACACGAACACTAAAGTGGTACATGAACATGCGTTGAATATATTGTACCACAAACAAATAAAAAAGAGCTTGTTGTATCTTGTTAAATCTATGTTACCAGACCACATCTAGCGATGAAATTTTGGCGATTGCTATAAGGAACACGGATTGTTTATGATTGTTTATGTGTAAACTTTATTTTACGAACTTTTTTACGAAACACTCGTTGATTTTGGTCGTTATAAGAGCTTTGCCACACATATCTCGTGTTTAAAAACGCTCAATACAACATTTGTCCTTGTATAATATAAATAATTGTCCTCGGGGAGTCATCTAGCGGGCGCAGTTAAATCGTTTTGAATGAAATGAATATGAAGTACCGCTAAACGTATGCGCTCAATCGTTTACGGAACTGTAGTGTAGTAAACTTCTTACTGAAGATCGCGGTTGTTTTGGTAACAAGTTCGAATTCCATTGATGTACGATCGAACATATATTGTGTGGCATTATATTATGTGTTATTAATGATTTCATTTCACTATACTATCTTCCGAAAAAACACATGCGTTGTTTAATAACTGTCTATTTTCAGGGGGAAATGCCGTCTATTTATAATTTCCACGAGCAATTGTCTTTATTTAACGAAACAACTAAACAAATTCCAACGTATGTAAATTTTTCATGGAAGCTTTTCACATAAGAGTGTTGTTGCTATCGATTGTTTGCCTTTTTTCTGTTTATTTTGACAGTTAATGTCATATAATTAAAATTTGCTGTACCGTGCTACGCGACAAAATAATATATATTTGAATGTATGAAGACGATGTACTGTTATTTAAGTCTGATCGTCCGTGCGTATTTTACCTCAAATGAGGTTTGCCTGATCGTCCATTTGCAAGTCCTTGAAACCCGGAATTCGTTTTGCGAATCTCACAACCTCGGATACTTTCTTCTCTAAGTACTTTATGACGCTGGTTGCTAGGAAGCACTTTATATCGGATTCGGGGTTGTGAGATGGACCTTGCGTTATAACAGCGTTCATTTTGTCTGATTCCTTCTGAAAAATAAAATGTTTATAGATGTAATGTTAAGGTTAAAGCGCTGCTATTATTCTGAGCGCATTAAGCTTGATATGCATAACCTCTAATTAGTCAACTCTATGTCCTAATTAGTTAATCGTATCTCGTTATTATGATATGCGTAGTCATATGTAAGAGATATGTTTTCTAAAGTGATGTCAGATCAAAGGTCGTGTGTTTCACTCAGATACTAAAATATGCTAAATAATGATAAATTAGGGCTTTTTAGGTTTAGCGATGACCATAAAGTTGTTGCATAAACGTCTTTACCTTCCATATAACTCGACTTTTCGCTTATCATAAATTCGTAAGCTAACAAGGGCTTGAAAGGTTGCCGATGTGTTAGTATATTGTCGAGTTAGATAAGTCGATAATTTAAACACATCAGTAACTTGTATAGCTCTTGTTCGCTTACGAATTGTTTGTGCATAACTTATCTCCTTCATGGCAAGCTTTTCCTATATAATCGAGGAGTTTTCAAGCTAGCATGATTGCCAATTCGATGACAAGCTCTCTTTGTATTGTCATTGCCTGGTTAAAATGAGGTAATTGGTATTAATGTTCGAAATTAGATTGTACATCGTTAATCAATGTTTCGTTTCGTTCCAGTAATAATACAATCATTATGAAAACTAAGTTAGTTATGTTACTTGTTTTATTATAATTATACAATGATTACTTTGAACACTATTCTACCTTTACAACCAAGCTCTAGTTTACAATGACTTTGGGAGATATATGTCTCTTTCTTTGAAAGCATCTTACCATTGACTTCGCAATCGTTATGACCTGAAGTTTGGTGGCTTCCTTGTCGTCAGTAAACGCTACTTACTTGGCTGTCACTAGTTTCTGTATTATGGATTCTATTTCTGAAACTAATAGAGACAATACAAGGTTTATGACTGAATTTTATGTCTTGCAAAGAAAAGGAACGCCAGTAATTCAATAACAATTGCATGTCACCAATAATGTTAGTGCTATACTTGTTAATGAAACACCATCAGACTTTATTAATGCGTTTTATAATAATAGCTTTGGGGAATCGACTGAAATCTAATGCATAGCTCCGGCAGTTGCGAAAATATAACTAAAGCTGTTCCCATGCAATAGACAAAAGTTTCAGTTATTCAAACTTTGATATTGTTTGATCCAAATCAGGCTTCCGCAACAAGTGATAGACCTCGAACGCATGTCGTAAAATGAAAAAGTCGTTGTAGTCCATATCTACGTCGTTTCGCTGAACGCTGTGGAGGTCCTGGTTATAAAAGTCAAGCACATTTTATATAATTATATGTACGTTATATGTAGCATTTGTATTTCCTACTAAAACAAGTAACCCATATACAATCACAAAATAGAAAGTTGCAACCACACTAACTTCCAAAATGCGAATGCTTACAGTCCATTCTTATATGAAATGTGTAAATAAGCCAACATGTTTACTGAAAACGTTGTTAATATACTGACGATCGAAAGAATATTGTAAACTAGAATAGCGACACCACTTAATTAGTCGTTCAGCAAGTTTTACATTCACACATAATCAAAAATGAGGTGCACTTTGACGTATCGGAAAGATGTCTTATGTGGGAACAGGGAGTGTGTTGCTGCACTCTTGCCTGAATTACATTCAAGACTCACGAACGTTTGGGCGAATTTCGAATCATGGCTGCAATTCGAAATTCCATATACTATTACTACTACTTCTTTTAATACTACTGCTGCTACTGATAATACTGCCACTACTGCTACTACTGCCACTACTGCTACTAATGCTTCTACTGCTACTACTCTCCTACTGCTACTGCTACTACTACTACTACTACTACTACTACTAGTACTTCTACTACTACTACTACTACTACAACTACTACAACTACTACTACTACTACTACTACTACTACTACTACTACTACTACTGCTACTACTGCTACTACTACTGCTACTACTGCTACTGCTGCTACTACTGCTACTACTGCTACTACTGCTACTACTGCTACTACTACTACTACTACTTCTACTGCTACTACTGCTGCTACTGCTGCTTCTACTGCTACTACTACTACTACTACTGCTACTACTGCTGCTACTGCTACTGCTACTGCTTCTGCTGCTGCAACTGCTACTATTATACACTACACTTTATTACGAAAACACGCCTTATATTGTACGCGTGTCCAATATTAAATTTAAGTTACAGCAAGAACAAAGTGATGACGTCACAGGAAGGCTTTAAATGTAAATTACAATTGCAATGTGTTTATAAATACATGTAGAATGTAAATTGATGTGCAACAAAAGCATGCGCGCTGTTCGTTAAGTATGCAGGCAATAAAACACATGTCCTTCACAGCGGAACAGTTGACAATTAATATTTAGGTTGTCTGTGTTGATGTGGCGAAAATAGAATTTAATGGTGATAATTAATATTTGATAAGAATTAATATACGCCTATAACGATAAATTCGTTAACAACACAATTCGTGTGGAAATCGAAAGATATGTGTCGTGCTACTCGAGTATTAATTTGTTATGGTATGTTTTATTATGTTGTTTATGTTGTTGTTGTTGTTTTTTTAATTCGAATTATTGTTGCTTTATTTGCCGGTCTAGCTCATCTGAGCTCAACGTGACAATTGTGAGCTATTCGAATACCGTGATGCCCGTCCGTGTGTCCATGCTCTCGTCAGCTATTTCTTCAAACGACGTCTTCCCCTGAACCTCTGAGTAAAAACTATCGCAATTTCACTGGTATGTTGATTGGGCGGTCTTCTATGACAATGCTTCAAAGGAGTTTTTTTAAATGGAAAAAAAAATCTTCTCCTCTGAAACCGCAAGGCTAAGGGGTTTAATATTTGATATGTCATCGTAGTGTGGTCCTATACAGTTTGTTCAAATGATGCCCTGGGTTCAAAAGTTGCTACGCTCTGGGCTTCACAAATTTTACACTGACTGATTAAGGTACAATCTTTTTTTTTTAATCTTCATGTGTAACAGGGCAAATCCCGTGGCTCTCATATTTGGTATATAGCATCATCATGAGGTCCTTTACCATTGTTTTTCGAAATTATGCCCCTGTGGTAAAAAATTGCCTCGCCTCTGTGGTTACAAGATTATCATTCACTCGTATAGGGAAAACCTTTTTTGTGTGGGACAGCAAAGCATATGGCTTCCTTGTTTGGTATGTAGCATCATGTAGAGATCCTCAACGAAGTTTGTGAAAGTTATGACCGCGGGTTCAAAAGTAGCCTCCGCCTGGGCGTCACCAATTTTACGTTTACATATAAAGGGAAAACCTTTAAAAAATATTTAATGATACCTCAAAGCCCATGGTTTTTATAATATGCATGTATTGTCATCTGAGGGTCAACTACAAATGTGTTTACATCATTCCCCTGGGACCAAAGCTGACTGTGTCCACAAAGGGTTGAATTTTTAACATACTTGTATATCAAAATACCTTATAATTGTTTTCTCTGTACCACAAAGGCTATGATCTTTGATATTTAGTGTTTTACATTAGATAGTAGACCTTAATTTTTTTTCAAATTATGCTCCTGAAGTAAAAATTGGCAACGCCCTAAGGGTAACGTTTTAACGTAGTCTTAATTAGCAAAAAAACTTCAAACCTTATAGTGGCCCTCTACATAGTTAGGTCCAGTGATGCACATGAGGTTTACACTTGCCGCGCTCCAGAAGTAACATTATGTGTATAGACTTATACAGCAAAACAATAAGGCTTTTCTCTAAAACGACACGAACCAGTGTAATTATTAGTAGGTAACATCATATAGTGGTCAACTCCTTATATTATTCAAATTATGCTCCTGTAATCAAAAGTAGACCCAAACTCAGATGATTGTGAAAGGCTCTTCAGAGTCCTTTTGCACTTTTCTATCTATGTAATGTGATGAAACAGTTTAAAACAGTCCTATGCATACGTTATACACGTACACTTATTTTTAATTTCTCGAAACAAAGCGCTAAGCATTTTTCATGACGGCGTTTCAATATTGACACCCAACCGACATTCTTATCAAAATTTAACTCTGATAACGACCAAATCATGTTTTTCATGATGACATTACTATTATTAAACCACTGGAAAGGGCATGCAAATATTCCTGTAAATATATTGGCAACCACGCGCTTTTCGGCGCGCCTGGAAACATGTAGATGCTTGTTTTACATAGCAGCGTATCTTTTCGTACACATCTAAATGATTGATTGTGTGATTACACAGAAAAACAATTCTTTAGATAAATTATGGAAAAACATTTGCAATTTGAATATTTTTATATAATCGCTAAGTATTTTTTTTTAATGTCTTTTGGTGTAAACAAAATATTTTAATCTAGCATAAAAATAATAATTCACCAAGAAACGTAAATTCCGTGAACGCTTTTATGCATGAACTCATAATTAGCAAGTGCTTTTAGTAATTACTCAAATCGTTTTTTGATTTTTTTTAAACATTTTTCTGTGGCACAAAGCATTCATGCCGTATTGCGAAATGTACGTAATCATCCCTTATTTCTTTATTTTTAAGTCAACATAATTGTCGTTAAATTTACGTAAGTTCTTATTATGAGCTTGGTTGATTCGGGTTCTGGTTGATGCAGCACCATGTCAATGTATATATACTTAATATTAACTTATTTTTTCGTACAAATATGAACGCCACTATTTTGGGCTTCAACATTTTTTCAAAACGAGATTGTACACACATACAATCTGTAAATTCACACATCGACAGCAAATATATGTTATAATGTTTTGTTCAATAGGATGAATATGAGATGTTTTCTGGAGTAATGGTCACTGTTAAATGTATAAAGTATTTGACTTTTTTTTCAGATCAAATGGTTGGTAACTATCTCCGGATTGAAAGAAAAGATAGGACAAGACACGGAAGTTTTCTTTATGTTCACAAGGAGTTTTATTGCTACCAATATGTCCAGCTGTAAATGCCATTAATTATTTACATTCAATGTCAATATGCAAGGACAGGCAGACGCTTCGAGGACTTGTAAAGGTCGATTGACCGTCCGTATAATAGTGGTAAGTTTCATTGCGGTGGTTGTCCTAGTTTTGTTGACCTTGTTTGAGTCACCCATTCGTCTTTCTAGCGTAAAAAACGACTCGCAAATAAAGTCAGGCGTTATGAATGTCTTAAACCGTGCGCTGGGTGTGCACATTACAAACTCGACTGAATTTCAAATAAGCGGATTATTTGAACAATCCTCTATCTCGTACAGTGACTCTGGTTTTAATGAGAAACAAAAGTTCCGTTCCAAACTCGAAGCGGTTGTAAGCCAAACCTCCAGGGCTCCCAACAGATTGGAAACTCTACCTCTGAATGTTGCCGCGTACAAAAAAGTTCCCATGATTGATTTAAATTCAAAACGAGCCAAGACAAAAATAGAGGAGTCGTTAGCCGTTGGATCACGTTTGAAAATCAACCAGTCTATTGCCAAAGACGAGATGCCACATAATATAAATGTGCGCCAGAGTGATTGTGATAATTGTTTCAAACATGATTATGAATATGTTATTCAGAACGACCATATCTGTAACACTGTAGAAAAGCACGGACAAATTGATCTTCTGATACTTGTTACCACTGTGCACAAGAATGGCTTCATTCGGCAGACGTTACGGCACACGTGGTTGTCCCACACGAACAACAATACTGCAAATGTGAGGCACGTTTTCCTTTTGGGGAAAACAGCATACGATAGCTTACAGGAAGTTGTAATGAGAGAAAATGAAATATATCACGATATCGTTCAGGAGAACTTTATCGACCATTACCATAATCTTACTTACAAAACAATTATGGGCTTTAAATGGGCCTCTACAAAATGTTCTAATGCACAGTTTGTCATGAAAACAGATGATGACATGTGGGTCAATGTACCTTCGTTATTGAAGTTGTTGTCGGGAACCGACATGGCAAACTACTAACAAACAGGACTGACCGGATCATGCAGTCCAAACGCATCACCTGTCAGGGATAAACATTCCAAATGGTACGCGTCTTTCATTTCTTATCCGGACATGTTTTATCCAGGGTTTTGTTCAGGGACGGGATACTTGACCAGCATGAATGTCGTGTCGGATATTTACAATATTTCTCCGCACGTGCCGTTCTTCCATCTGGAAGACATTTATGTTGGCTTATGCGCGAGGAAACTCGGGTTTTCTCTAAGGAAAACTGAAGGTTTCTTCGCAGAGAAGCCCAAAACGAATCTCTGTGATTATAAAATGGATGACGTGTTAACAGTTCATCAAATGATGCCTTCGATTTTGACTGTGATATGGACAAAGCCTTGCAGTATTGTTGCAGTAGAGCAGTCATAATCTCAATATAAGACAAACAATAAATAATACATTGAGTTGCCTGTGAGATTGCTTGCTCGACATAGCCACTAATACGTGTGTGTTTTTGTGTTTGTTGATAATAAATCAAGGCTAAGACAGTATGCATTCCTTTACTGTTTAAGTTAATCTGAGCACGAATTGTTATCCAGAGATCATTGCCTGTGATTGATCGAGATTTCTTTACAATATAATATTCAACTGCATACGTAGGTAAAAGGAGTTAAATTGATTGTGTTAACAAAACTATAAAACTCTTGTAATGCCATACAATATGTAGTTGGTATGATATTTTGGTATGGTGCATCGCCTAATTGTCCTTGGCCAAACATGATGTCCCTAGAGTTAGATTGGCAAATCAAGATTTATGGTCATTTGGTTTAGGGACAACCAAATGGCTTTTATTTGCGTAGTTATGTTATTTTACACTTAACCTTAATCATTCTTCCACATGTTTGGTATGAACATAATAAGTTAAGACAATACAACAAATAGATCAGGTCGCAATTATTAGCGTTAGTATCCGTTAAATGTGACACAAAAGCACAAATGGAGTTATAGCTTGACTTTTTATTATCTGGGCCAAACTTGTTCAGTTTGTCTATTAAGATAATATATACGAGTAATTCGAAAACAGGAAAATTTTATAAAACTTAACGCATTAGAACAAGCCAACAAGCATGGCATTGCTTAGTTTGGCAGTCGCCAATATCTTTCATACCTGAAGCATATACGGTACTCTGTCGAAGTATTGCTACGTTGAGCCAGTATAGCCATCTTGCTTTAAGCATACACTTACCTGTGCAAGAGACGGGTGAGCTGTTGGGATCGCCTTATTCCCGTCTTGCGTCGTAAGTAGTCCGTAAACTTTATATATTTTTAATTGTATGACATCTCCTCCAACCAACCAAGATATATGTGTCATGTATAGGTTTTGCATTTGGGAACTATATGGGTCCAATATGGGCAACCCATATGTTTCATATGTTGGTTCCATATAGGATGCGTTTGGGTCGTAACTGGGTCCCATATGGGCAGCATTTGGATCCTATATTGGTCCAATATGGACATCCAATACATGTAGCAATTCTATTTTAAACTATCCGGCATATTTCGTTTTTTTTTTAATATAACCAAAGTTATGTAACAGCAACATGTGAGGCACATTGTGTCTGATGCTGGGATTATGGCCCAATTTGGCAATGATTTTGACATAGATGTATATCTGCCTCTCGCCGTCTTGGACGGACTGGTTGTCTACTATAAAGTTCCATGTCCATGTCAATCCTTGATTGCCTATTCCTTGGTACATAATGTATAAAAATATAATTACAAGCAAATACCTTTAATATTTTCGGAGTGCATTACATGTATGTAAGTTGTTATTGCGACATATTCTCAATTTGTGTCACGTATTGACACAAATTTAAAATAACACCGAGTAAATAAAAATGTAGAGCAGAACTTAATACTATCAAATAAAACATGTTATCAAAACATTGAATATCGACGTAGTGAATGAAACATATCGTACTAAACGTGTTGATTTGTAAAAACGCTTCGTTTGTTACCTTTATTGTTGATGCTGTCGGAAGTTTCGTATTTCCAATTTAATTTCGCGTATCAGTTTTCTCCATATTGTTAAACACAATAGCGCATATAAATAAGATGCTATCACTAGTGAAAGCACACGTGTGAGTAAGGTCTGCGATTGCTATTATCATTATTGTTCCAAAACAAAACGCTAATGACTAAACGTGGAAAGATATACGTACGTTATGAAAATACTATCAGACTGTGTAACATAATGGTTGTTAAACACATTAACAAACAAGTTCGTTTATATGTTCATCGCGATTTATTTCGGTTGAATACTTTCTAATACAACGCTTGCTCATGTTCGTGAAATACAATCTAACAGCGCGGCGGTCAATATGGCCGCCACGTCAATTAAGAAAGCGTGACTGCTCTACTTGATTGTCAAACCCAGACTGTTCCTCCTCGCCCGATTAACTAAACCCACCCCGTCGAATAACTCCTTTGGTTGGATAGATCGCTCATGCATCTACCCATGACAGAGCAGAAAAGTGCCAAAAACAATTAATTACGCTTGACCAATATTTTTGATGACCATGTCTAGATAATAATTTTTGGGTTTGTAAGATTTCGCTTCAATAAGCATATTTGACCATATCAATTGATGTGCTTTATGGTTGAACTAGATTGGGAAAATAAAGTTATACTTCAATAAACAATTATTTAAACTTCATCAGATATTCTGTCTGTACTGGCATCTGTTATGTACTGCCTTATTGTGATTAAATTTCCCGATGCCATCGTCGACCTACAAGCCAAATGGTTGGTTAAACGTATTTGCACTGTGCCTTTTGGGGGTTTTCTTTTTAATGTTTTGCGTATACAATTACATTCTTTATAATAATCTAACATCTATTAATAATCTCTAAAATTAATTTCTAAATACCAGCAACATACAGCTACGTTACACAACAAGAAGAAGAAAACATGAAACGATTGAACTGTTTGTCGTCAGTTTTTGCATCGATGTGTTGAGAAAGGGGACAAAATAGTGACTACCGATGAGACCTGGCGGATTCTGAAACGAAACCTCAGTAAGCTTTTTTAAAGACACCATTGACCCCACCCAGGCCTGCGACCTCTGTCATCGAAGCTGTGGGAGGAAAATGATCATCTTTTTCAGGATAGGTAAATAAAGGATATGTAGGTATTTCGCTACAGTAAAAATTTATACCAATCCTTTTTTATGATGTCATGTTGCTTGTGTTGCGTAATGTGTGTGTTATGCGCACAAGTTTTTTTGATTTTTTGTATTTGATAAACAATGCATTATGTGGGTTGTGACTAAATATGACAAAATGACTTGTTCGCATTCTTTTCAGGTGCTCCCACGATACTTCTTACGACGCGTTGAAGAGAAAACGGCCGGCGTTAGATATTTATATCCGCACATAGGGAAAACTCCACGCTTCTGATATGAAATTGGCCTTCTTGGCCACCCCACCCATCCCCGAAACAGCCGTTCTATACAGATTACTACTTCGTATTTCATAACATTTTCCCAAATAAAAAGTGGTCTTCTTGGAAAACAGGTGGTTCGCATACATCAGTTTAAAATGGAATAATGCAACATAACTGTGGTAATGACCGGGAGATTATGGCACCATTCCTTAAATGCGACCGACCCGTTTAATATCCGGGTTGGGCCAACACTTATTTTATTTTATTTTTACGGAAAATACCTTCGTTTTGTTTAACTTGAGCTGTTCATCCGCTAAATATGTACGGCTTAGGTATTTTAACTGCATAACAATCAACGAGTCTCTTTTCAAATATCAAATATAAAGAAAAAAAGATATTTAATTACAGTAACTTGTATCACTATGTCTTCAAAATCTCCATTCATGCAAAAGAAATGTTCAACTTGTCCATTAATCATGCACGTACTTTGCTGTCAACTGCATCGTAATTGCGTAATTTAATACAGATTGGGAACAATGTACGCCTTCCATTTGTAACACATTTGACTTGATAGACAGGCCTTGTTAAACAAGCGCATGTACAATCCATTTCGTTAACGAAGCTATGAGAAGTTACTAAGTTATGCTTCAGACAGGTGAACAGTATCTTGGATTCTAATTTTAGGAAAAATAATTTTATAATTACAATAAATTTGAAGCAAAATGATGCAAGCAACATATAAACATTTGTTAATCCGGCATAATGTGATAGATGAAGATGTAAAAACCTTGGTACTGTTTGCACAGTACCAATCCTGTTTGCACAGTACCAATCTTATGATTTCGATGCTGACCGCTTCTAGTGATAAATGATTCGTGTGCCCCCAGTAATTGGCTATTGCGTTTGGTACGTTACTTTTACATGGCCGTTAATCACGGGCGGCACGTCATATTATTGCGATGCATTAATAAATGAGCCCATGCTACTTCCGAGGTGGCGCTTAGGACCGGATGTTTTCAAATTTAACGGATAATTCTTCAATTGTGGATGAATACATTGTACATCTTCGCTGAATCGCAAAAAAGTTGCCGGATTAAAAAAGATGGGACATATGTTGCAAAAAATATAAATCCTACTCATCCGGTAGAATTATCCGTGAAATTTGAAAACATTCGGTCCTTAGCGCCACTTCGGAAGTAGCAATTGCTCATTTATTAATGCATCGCAAAAAAGAGATGGCGCCCGTGATAACCGGTCATGTTTTTAAGGGACCTGTTCACGTATTGGTAAATTGACAAAATTGAAAAAAAAATGTTTCAGATCTGCAAATGTTTGTTGTAGTTATGATATTTGCGAGAAAACAGTAATACTGAACATAAACCATTCTCTAAAATATCAAGTATATGCATCTTTTGGCGATTTAAAAACCTGAAAATCATAAAGCGTTACAAACGCGAAACGATTGAATAATTTGGAGAGTTCTGTTGTTATCATTATTTTTCATCCTTACGAGGATTGCTTATATATCCTCGAAGGACCGAATTCCGTGGGGGTAAGAATCGATCTTTAAAAAAAGTGAAAGTAAACAAACACAACACAAATTGTGTACATACCTTGATAGAACAATCCTCTATCTACATTTACCAAACCATTTTTGGAAAATATGTGCTAAAATAAATAAGATTCGGCTTCGTAAAGTGGCCCTTATCGAAGCTGTCTGCCATTTTTTAGAGAGGTCCTAATTCCGGTGACGTCATTCCAAGGGAAATAACTCAAACCTAATGGTGTATTTAGGCCAAGGAACTACTATTTGTTAGTTTTTCTGTATTTTTTTTAACTTGTAAATATTCTTTAACAAAAATATAAAAGTCAAAATATATGAACTTATTTACAATTAATTTATGCATTTGTATTTTCATTAGTTTTTTCTTCCTTAATATCACAACACAAACAGAGTAAAGTGGCATCCCTCCTCAGAGCTCCAACTTATTAATGCGACCCCATCAAATTCCTTGTCCGATTCTGTGACGCAACTATATTGTTTAACATTATAATTTTATTAAACAAACCAGATATTATAGTAGTTACAAATATTATTACCTTGCAATTTGATAACTAGTAATAATTCAACAAAACATCGTGCCATTATTTACGATAAATGTGTTTAGAATTTCGGTAACACATGCGTACGCCATCGGAAGGAATTGTACAAGAAGTTGGTAAATCTTAATGAATCTGCCTTCCTCGGAAATTCCGAGATAAAGTTATTCGTCGTTTACAAGCTTATGCCGAGTAATTACGGCTAATCGGGATAGAGTATACATCTCTTCATCAGCATGGATGGTCGAGTGGTTTAAGCGCTAAACCCTTTACTCCAAGATTAGTGGTTCGAGCCCCGGGTGGTGACTTTTTTTCTCTCTTCAATTTTATTCCTGATATATACTGGAGATTTTTAGTTCCGATGTTTACATTTATCAATTTAAAGCATTTAATGACAAACTTTAAACAAATGCCAACATCTGTGAACAAGTCCCTTTAGTCATTTATTCACTTACTCGTCCCACGGAACAACTGCGTGCTAAAAATATGTTTTAAAAAACAGCGACCTTGATGGGACTCGAACCCACAATCTTCGGCTCCGGAGGCCGACGCCTTATCCATTAGGCCACAAGGTCTCAATTACCGTGAGCGGTTTAAACTAGAATATAATTGAAAAACGGCTCGTGAATTTTAGATTTCACTTCTGAATGTCCATACATTACACCGGGAAAAGGTCTTGTTGCGAATAGTTTTACTACATTAATCATTTTTAAGCTGGAAACGATTTATTTAGATCAAATTAACCAACGCGTCTGGGCTTACTTCTTTACTTCCACTATCAATACATTTAGAGAACGAAACAAGTCAACCATCACGAAGTAGATCTCACGACATGAATATTTTACCATGTCACAATTATGGCTGCCGTTGGAACGTTGGAAGAGTCAGCCTTGAAACGAAAAGAAAGATTAAAGAATTTAAAAAATAGAAATCAGGATGACAACGCTCCCACAAGACAAGGAGATGATGGCAGTGAAGTTAGAGAGAAGCTTCCAAGGTTTAAATCTCTAAAGTGCTCACTCTGCAATATTATGTTTATGTGCTATACACCGGACAGATGGTATTTTCGGACATGATATAGAAAGCAATAGTTGTAACGGTTAACCTGCGTAACATACTCACTCAAAATAATTTCATTGTTAAACGTCATACGAACGCTATTTAATGTTATTTTGTACGCTATGTACTGTGCCCCAGATAATTATTCGGGTAATAGGGTTTTCACCCCTTGATTTTGAAAAGTAGGGTGATTTCAGTTTTTAAATACTGGTCGTGTCCTTAATTCCGGCCACTTTTGGGGCTATTTTTGAGAAAATCCTTTGTTTAAGGCAACTGGTTGAAACTTAACTTCACACATACATGCCATACGTACCGGATCGTCCGGGACAGTCCCGGAATCGCATACCCTGTCCCGCAGTCCCGGAAATCTGTCAAATGTCCCGGATTTTATTAAAACCTGTATGTTTCTTATCTTAGCATGCAAATCTGTGCTTGCCACTAACATTGCGTCGTCTCCAAAGCAATGCCTGTCCGATTAGGCAATTACGCTACGTGTCAAAATCGATTGTCTCGCAATCACAGTCAAACAAAAGGGGTTAATAGTTCGTTGTGAATTGGCGTGCTCAAATTTGATGGCTGTGTAGTTTTAACGGATTAAGCGATGCACATTCATGAATAAATCCAGTTTCACCCGGATTTAGGCGGTGTCTGATTCATTCACACTCATAATGCGACAAACAACACGCCTTTCTGGGCCCTCTTTGTCCATCAGGGGATGGGGCCAGGGGCCCTCATCATGGGCTCATGAGGGGGAATTTTCGCGGCGTTTCCCATTTAGGGGGATTTTTTTTACTTACTCTCTTATTACTACATATGTTCTGATTGAACTATATTTGTTTTTGTTTTTTTCATAATTTAGTATATTTGAATAGCTGTACTTGAAATAAAAATGAGATAAATAATCATGAGACACTTCTTTCTTAAAAAAAATAAAAAATTAGGTGGATTTTTTTTCCAAAAAAGGGGAAAAAAGCATACTTTTTTGATGGGGGACAGGGCCGATTTTCAGCCCCAAAAAACGCAGATCGAGGGCCCTGCCTTTACGCTCAGCGCATACAATGTAAGTTTAAACAGTTTGACGTCATAGCTTACACCGCGCGTGCCACCCATGACAACTTCTGCATTCATCACCCGTGTTACACGCAGTCCACGTTTTAAGTGTACAGTGACTGAAAATTAAATCAGCACTGAACCATCTCATTTTTATATACATGCGCTCTTTTCTTACACGAAAAACACGTGGCTTATATCTAGAAACAGAAGTAGTAATGTTTAATTTGACGTTAATATATCTTGTGTATTTCGGATAGGCTTTCGGACTAAGCAATTTACAATGTTAATTATAATTTATTCTTCTTATTTAAATAATGTTTTTTTTTTGTACATTGATCTTATGGATGTTAAATTTGTTTATTCCAGGTAAGTTACATAAGTAATTTAACTAAATGGATATCGCGAAAAAATGCGTACCAAAAATACATATATGACTTTATATATCGCTATATGTATACATGTCCCAGAAAATCGGCAAAAGTCCTGGAAAATTGAGCACAATGTCCCGGAATCGGTCCGAAAATTTATGGCATGTATGCCTAACATGAGCATTTTGATAGAATTGGATCAGTGTGTGTTACTTTTATGAACAGAAATTAATGACATATAAACTATCAATTTTTTTAGGTCAATTGTACCTAAAAAATTAGCCACTTTTTAGTTTATTCTACAGGTATAATTAAAAGCCAATATCTTTAGAAAAATGTCCTCATTTTAAGAGTATTAATCAAGGTTTACAAAAACTTAATTTCTTCTACTTCAAACTTAGAAACTTAAAATATTTGCGGCATTATTATACCAGTTACTCCCCCTGTCTTTTTTAATAAATATAAACAAGCACTGTCAATGGGGAACTGCAAATTCCTTAAAAAAAATATTTCTTTTTAACAGGTTTTATCAATTTTTTCTTACACAGCTAAGAGAGTAAACACATTTTGTTTAAAAAGTTGACTTAAGACTTATAGTGTCGATTTTTAGTAAATGCTTATATTAAATTTAACAACATGTAACCTATTAATATTGTAATCAATGGAGGTAATTAATATATTTAAAGTTTATATTTAGGTCCTGATTTTTATGTCACTGTATGGGTTTTTACTATTTATTGGCGGTGGGTTGCAGCCAATTCCCAATACGTGAAAACCAGGGTGGTTACACAAACAACCCTGCAATCAACCAAATAGAGTTCAAATATATATTTATTAAGTTAAAGTTCTCCTTCAAATAGCTGATCACATCATCAATATTATGAATAACAAGGATAACCAATAAAATCAATGGTTTACCAACAGATATGGTGAGCTAAGGAACAACATTATATTATAAGAATATCAATACATTATTATATTAAATAAACAATACACTATTATATCAAATAAACAATACATTATTATATCAAATAAAACACGCACATACATAAGCATCATGAAATACAAAATATGAAACTGTAACTTGTGAAAAGTCATCGTAGATATAAAGATATAGATATAAAATATGTAATAGTTACCTGCAAAGAACCAAATATAGTTCAAATATATATTTATTAAGTAAATGTTCTCCTTCAAATAGCTGATCACATAATGAGGTAAAATGCGCCTTTTTGTCACCTCCATGTCGCAATGACACATTTCATTGGTACATGTAAATACATTTAAATATCAGCTACTTAATTGGTAACTATAAAATCAACTCAGAACTGGTGAATGTGATATTGCACGAGTAATTTGTGAGCATTGCAATAGTTAACGTGAACAAATGGGATTTTGTACTTCTTTCTAATTATAATCCACTAAAATAACTTAAGGTAACTGCTACATGTCTAGTAATAATTATAACTAATTTAAAAGTGCCGTTACCTTAATAAAGAATCTTAAAATAAATGATACACATCTACACGTAAACCTACAATACATTATACAAATGTATGTTCGGTGACATTCTTAAGATTTTTTTTTTTAAACAGTACCATATCTCAATTAAAAATTTAAGAAATGTATACTGTTATACACATTGCTACTAAAACAAACATTTTCAGAAAGTGATAGTTAAGTTGGACAGTGACTGAAGAATGTCAATCAATGTTACCCCAAAACACCCATTAAAACTGGTTAGGAATCAATGAAGTACCTTTAAACAACATAATTGCGTGTAGAATATCAATTCCAAAATGCAACAGACACAGTTTTAAAAACACAAGGCAATTATAAGAATTAAGAAACATTAAATGACAAATTATATTTCCTGGTCTTGAAATTATATCACAACTCAGAATTATACAGTTGGTCTGGTAACACAGATTTAACAAGATATAAAATGCTCTTTTTATGCCCCCTTTTTAAAAAAGGGGGTATATTGTTTTGGGCCTGTCTGTCATTCTGTCTGTCTGTCTGTCCAAAACTTTAACCAATATTAAAGTTTTGTCATAACTTTTGCAATATTGAAGATAGCAACTTCATATTTGGCATGCATGTGTATCTCATGGAGCTGCACATTTTGAGTGGTGAAAGGTCAAGGTCATCCTTCAAGGTCAAAGGTAAAAAAAAACAAAAAATCAAAGCGGCGCATTAGGGGGGGGGGGCATTGTTTTTCTTACAAATACATCTCTTTTTTTAAATCAA
>VMBQ01007106.1:0-24779 GCA_007657795.1 Dreissena rostriformis | reverse complement strand
TATTAATGTAAATGTGAAATCTGTTTGTAGATTGCACGTTTTCTACTGCGAAAAGTTTCAGGACCACCGGCGGGAAATTTTATATTCGAATTGATTGGTCGCTTACAAAGGTCAGGCTAAGGTGAAAAGCTGGTGTATACAGCTACGCCCAAAAAATGAACTTTTTTCAAGTAATGTTATATACCAGTCGTGATATTTTAATCAATATAAACTAATAATTGTAAAAAAATACGGTATTTCAGAACCTTTCTTTTTCGTCATTCGTGGTTAACAGTCCCTTTAACTCTTTAGAACACAATTATTGCCTAAGCATTATACTGTAATTTGTAACCATTATTACAGGTTAAAGTTCTGTTTGTTGCTGGGACAGATTGCTTGAGCAAGTATCAATTATAAATGTAAAAAAATATTATAAACTTTTCTAGGAGAACGTCTGAAGAAAAGTGGTGAGGACTTGGCGCAGGTTGTGAATGCTGGAGCAACAGATCGTAACATTAACGAGGACGATGATGACAATGATTGATCCGGTGTTTGTGTGACTGTGTGTTCTCATCTGTATATTTTCCTAGACATGTGAAATGCTGGAAGTCTGCTTGCTGGGCCAGCATGCTTGATACACCTTTTTATGAGCAATGTCCACTGGATAACAAGCACTAGCTGTTGTGTTAGTTTTACAAGTTCATAAATAGGTCAAATTTAGAGAAAATATGTCCTTGCTATGATTGTTGACTTTAATTGGGTCAGATTAAGTTCCCATTTTAAATTTCCTTGTAATTGACCGAACTTATACATCCTTGTAACCTGTAGTCTATTTAATACAGCCGTTAAATTTCTGTTATTCATGTTCAGTAAAATTTAACTTGACATTAATGGTTTTTAAATTGTTAGAAGGCTAATAAATAATATAAAGGTTTCTAATCAGGAAAGAGTAAATTGGTAAAAGTATGGCAGCTTTACAGTCTATTGGTAGATGGACATTAGACATTTGAATGAGCATGTTTGTTCTTGTTTTAAGTGTCTGCAAGTCATGTATATAATGTGGTCGTTCGGGAAAAATAACACACATAGTAAAGAGACCAAGAACATGTTTCTAAAATGTTTGAACATAGGAGCCGCCCTCTGTGAAAAGGAGGTTAAATGCATGTGCATAAAGTTTCGTCTCAGATTAGCATGTGCAGACTGCATAGGCTTATCAGGTATGACACTTTCTGCTTTTATGATATTTTTCGTTTAAAGAAAGTCTCTTCTTAGCAAAAATCCTATGCTGGAAGTAGTGTCCCTGATAAGCCTGTGCGGACTGCACAGGCTTATCTGGGACGACACTTTACACACATGCATCAAACCCTCTTTTCACAGAGTGAGGCACATATGTTATTTACAGGTTGTCTTAGAAATCTCAAATGGAATCATTTGCTTTTGTAACTTGTACTGCAAAAGTGGTCAAAAAATATCCCTTTCTTGGTTGAATACCAATTAAGAGTTGTTGTTATTTCTCATGAACTCTTAATGTTAAGTTTAAACTTAAGCTTACATTCCAGTGAATTATTGGGAATCCCTCCGTGATCCATTAAAAAAAGTACTTTTGTTAAGAGTTATTTTTCACTTGGGGTATAAAGGCAATTTTGTGTTTTCCAAAGGCTTTGTGTAGTTATCACATGTCATACTCTTATTTGTTTCTGCAACATTTTGAGATATTTCATTGAAGGCTGGTTTGAAAGGTGACCATTTGAGCTATGTTTTCTTTGTCAAGGGATTTCTGTATAAATATCACGTAAGAGTTTTAGAGAATTATGGAATGTGGGGATATCCGTGTCCTACGTGTGCTACGTCTAGTTAAAAGATTACATACATACATCTTTAAATGGATAGCTGCCTTTAACAATCACAAAAAGAAAGAGGCAATTACACTGTTTTGAATGTTGGTTGTTTTGTGATAGGATCCTACAAGATTTACATCTTATATCCCTAAGAAGCTGCAAAACTTCAATCAAACGCTTGTATCATTGTCGTTTTACATTTAATTTTATTCTTTGCATATCAGTATAGTGCTCCTGTAAATATTGCTGTTCATTCATAATTCTAATGAATGTGTTACCAGTTATTTGAACATGTAAATATTGCAATTATATGAAAGACAAAGACTTATTGTTTCTTTTTCATTTTATTTGTACTATATAGATGTAACTTTCATAGTATATATTGCTACAAAATTTCAAAGAACTCGCACAGTGTTCCACCCGCGCTACTGGTGTACGTGGATTACTTCCCCTGTTGCGACTCTGTAAGGATGCTAAACAATTGGTATCCATGAATTGAATACCTTAGTTAATGGTATACACTGACACAGCTATCCAACATCCATCATGTTGGTCAGTCATTATTTGAAACTGATATTAGTTTAAATATGTTGAATAATAAACGCCTGGTTCAGAACACTTAATAAGACTTCTAACCCAGCAATCATGAATCTAGCCGCAATCATGTGGGAAAGTAAGTGTTTGAACCTTACCTATTAATAATTTTTAATTGAACCTTGTACATTAGGAACCGAAATTTAGAGACTTTGGAGTCTCTGTAAGGAGTCAAGAAACTATGAAATTATCGATTGGCAGCGACCTGAGCAATCCATGAATTGAGCAGCGTCAGGCGAAGATGGGTCTGATAACAAATGCGACCAGTAAAACTCCAAACCAGCCTGCCCATCCGCCATCTGCTGAGAAGACAAAACCTTGCGTGACTATAGTGGTCATAGTAGGTCCTGGCCAGACTGGGAAGGGTGGTCTGATACTACGCTGGCCGCATATGGCAACAGACCATTTCCGCTTGACGCGACTCGATATAATGTTTTGCATTCTGTTCAGACCGATGTGTCACTGGAATATGAAAGGACTAATTCGTCACATATTGTGCAATACAGACCAAACTTGTCTATCTTTGTGTGTCTTTTATTCAAATGAATTCCATTTATAACAGGTCATTAAGTAGAATTATACAAGCCTCTGGCAAACCATCTCACTGTATTGCAGTGTACGCATGCATCACATCGTTTACGGAACCTCAGACTGTGACACAGCTCTAACAACATGAGCAGAAAGCGCCGCTTTGACCTGTTTGGACTTCCAAATTTTGCTGTTTTTTTTTTTTTTTTAAAGGTGGAATGTTGACATTCGTATCAAATAAGTATTCAGAATTATCTTTTATTTCCATAAAGCATGTAGTGTTACTAAAAAAAAGACTGGTCAATCAATGATCCTGTTGAACAATTTAATGGTTTATATTGCAATATTAAGCAATAACAAATGACTGCATACTCCAATCAAATTCCTGGATAAACGACCTTAAAACAAACAGACAAGTGGGACAAACTTTTTGTTTTTGCAACTGGTCAAAGAGTATTGACTTTACTAGTAGTGATATGGACCAATTAGCCACACAGAGATTCCTTCACTTACACTTTATTGCACATGTTTAGGCATGTTTGTCATCTACATATAGACAACACATATATTGGTACACAATAATTGTATTAAGTTACGTAAACATATATATTGAAATACATATTAACATTTGGAACAAAGCTTGTCACCATAGGATGACATATGCCCCCTTTTTCCACATTTTTCTAAACCTAAACGCAAAGTGTGACCGAATTTCAGACGGACAGACAGACAGTGCGATCACTATATGCCCACTTTCGGGGGCATAAAAAGACTGTTGTTGAAATGTTAATACATTATAAGAATTTCTTAGAATATATAATACATAATGTATACAGATTGAAAACAATTTATTTGCTGAATACCTACAAGCACTTCTTGTATTATTATCCGCTGCCATTATGGATACTAAAATTATACTTTTTTCCACAATTATAAACAACAGACATTAAATAACATGTGTGTTTGTCTTAACAAAACCCGAGTGGCTACCATAACTCAAACTATCAGTACACCAGGGCCTAAATATTCATTAACTGATTCCCATGAGTTAAAACAAAGAATAGATTCAAGCCACACAACAAAAGGGTTAAAACTACTATTGTTTGAATTATTCTCCAAATTTATTAATTAAGTCGATGTCAAAGAAAAAGTGATGTTGATTACACATATGATATGGGAGAATATCTAATATAAAGCAATTAACATTGGTGCTAGATGAAATATAAAAGTCTGATGTACCCCTCACGGAGGACACATGGACCGGACAATCACTCTTCGCCTACAGCATGAAGATGCCAGGGGCATAAAATTATAAAAAATATCCTACTAAATGCTACTGCCTCAAGAAAACATGTAAAACAAGCAAATTCCTTGAATTGATATCCCCCGCAAAATAATGGGTGTGTGAAAATCCCTTGATAAACAGTATTATCCTAAAAAATTAATAAGTGTCGGGTACATGTTATTGTTTGTATGCATTGCAATTTTGCTCATTGATATCTATACACCCAGAAAGTTTCATGTTGAAATCTTGTAGAATATCTGACAAATAGCCCTTCAAAGCAACAAAATACAAAATTAACAAAGGGAAATAACTATTATTTATGAAATTGTAGGGTTATGGTTCTTGTGCAATGCAATTCTCGTCATTGATATCTATACATTCATAAAGTTTCAAGTTGAAATCTTATATCGTATCTGAGATATAGCCCTGAAAAGTTACATCATACAAACACAACAAAGGGCAATTACTCTTATTTAAGAGAGCGTATGGTTATGGTTCTTGTGCATGGCACTTCTCCTCATTGGTATCAATACACCCATGAAGTTTCATGTTGATATCTTATATAGTTTCTGAGATATAGCCCTGAAAAGTTTGTGACGGACGGACAACGCCAATTTTATATCCCTCCGCCTTTGGCGGGGGATAAAAATAAACATGTAAAATGTTGAACACAGGGTTAATTTTCACAATACAATGTCAGTATCACAGACAAGCACTTATAAACATGGATCAAAAAAAAAAAAAAGAGTATACACGTAAACCAGTATGACAAGTACAGAAGTATCAAATTTCATATTAAATGGAAATCATTCTCACTAGCATATTTAATAACATATACAAAATAAGATATACATCTTTGCATGAATTCCTTTCAATTTATGGAGAAATATTTGAGTAAAATTGTAAACATTCTAATGGACGGTAATACTAACTAGAGCTTGTCACACTTGTGAAGAAGGATAACCCACGATTCCGCATGTCAGACTATGTTGCAATTGTACACCAACAATATGAGATCTCTTGGGCATGGCCAGTCTTGACCATAGGGGCATGATTTTAAAACACATTGCAAAGACCATTATACAATGCTACATACTGTATAAGTGAATATTTCCGCGTGTCGAAAAGTTAGCGAATTCAAAATAACAGGCATTTAGCGTGCGGAAATGTTAGCGAATCGACGTTTCAAAAGGACATACAAATATTTCAAGTTGTACAAAGTGAAGTTCAACTTCATCACGTTATAACACTTAATGGTTTAAGTGTGCAATAATTAAATATCCCTATTTTTAATACATGTATGATGTAGTTTTATACTCAAATTAAACTAAATCTCCCACTACACACAAATTATACCGCTATAGCTTTTGTGTCAAATAAATAGTCGCATATTGACAAAATATCTAAGGTTACTTTAATCTGAATGACAATACATTACCGTGTTTCAGTGATTTATGGGGAAAAACTATTAACAATGCCTTTTCTCGATAACAATAATCCTATTGTAATCAAGCGATAAGGTGTGAACATATTCAATCATTACGTTAATGTTTGCAAATCCCTATTGTTAATATTACCGGAAGTTTATAATTTATTAATAATCTTGCCTTGTTATATTGCTCTTATTGTATATTTTGTATACTATGGTGAAATAAACGCGAACGCAATAAATTTTCTGCCAGCCAAAATTGCCACTTCGCTAACTTTACCACTTATACAGTACATAATTTTAACCTGTGGGTTATGTGGTTTGAAAATATTTTTGATAGAAGTCTATATTTACCTTGTGAAATGCAGGGCATAGCCAGATTCTACCCCAAGAGCATAATTTAATAAAACCGTAGGGGACTACAATACAATGATGTATACAAAATATACCAAATTTGGACTATGGTTTCATAAATGTCATTTAAGTTTGTTAATAAAGCCTATATTTATGACCATTCTTTCTAAAAAGTTTATGTTGAAAAAGGGACATAACTTTTGAAATTTTTAAAGAAAGATGATAAAAATCGGATATGAAGTACTTCATAAGAAACATAACCAGCAAGTTTGAATATGTTAAAGTCTAAGGACAAGTTTATATCTATGGACGGACAGACACTGTTATTCCAGTATAAACCCTCTACTTGTATAACAGGGAAAGTATTACTTTTCAGCGATCCAAGTTTTATCAAGGTATCTTCAGTATTTTTAAAAGTTATCAAAGGATCCAAGTTTTCCAACTGACAGACGGACCCATGACAGACGCTGTTGAAACACAGGGAGGGAACTAATGATAAATTTAGTATACATGTACTTACGTAAACAATAACATAAACTTAAGATTAACGATTAGCTTATTAGGGTTAGTCGTCATAGATTGTACAGGTTTAGATGGTTATTAATGTCAACTGACACAGCAAAGGTCAGTAAATGTTATTTTCCGCACATAATTTAAGGTATGCAAAATATTATAATTTCTTATTTGTAGCAAAAAATAATAATTTGAACATGATACAGGTTATTTCAAGGTCAGGATTTTGTGGTTTTGTTAAGGTTTAAACAAATCCAAATGAAACAACATCGGTTTTCAAATCCATTACATCAATAATATACAATGGTATATTGCTGAAAAACTGATTTCACTGATTATGTTTGATTCACTCTTCAGGCTCTGGTAAAAACAAATATCAAACATTATTATCAACAAGTATTAAATTATTTTTAATATGCCTTAAATCAATTAACAACCATTAGAATTGAAGTCAGTTTTGATATGGATAACTAGATACGATGACTATAATAAGACTTTGTAAATAACAACCAGTATGCTCTCCAGTAATTTTTTCAAGTGCATCAACTTCAGATGCATTTCAGTAACTTGCAGTCTGTTCAGGGTTTGAAATGAAGCCTTTAAAACAAGAATCTAGTCAGAAATGTATTACATTTTATTTGATTCTCTAAGGGATTACAAATGCGTCAAAGTGGGTCTGAGTGGTAAAGGGTTAAAATCACCAGCCTTCATCAAGTGTACCCACGGTCAGGAGAATCTGCATGTGCATTCCTACCCAACAAGCGGTCTGTGTTAGCTGTCACATTACTCAACAAATGTTGAATCTCTTGCATATAGTGGTCCACTTTGCGTATCACCCTGTCTATGGGCACAGGACTGCTGTCTTCTGTCAATCTGCCTTGACCTTTGTGACCTTGACCCTGCATATTGGTTTCCATGGACACTCTAGCTTTTAATTCTGTCACAAATGTGCTAAATGAAACAAAGAAATGTTTTTATGTTTATATATCTATCTTAAAATCTGAAAAACCAAGCTCATAATCAAGTTACTACAGGTTTGAATGCAATTCTTAAATAAAAGAATGAGGCACATCAAAAGCAGGGATCCCCTGGACAGTCTCTTTAAACAAGACAGATCTTATCTTAATATTAATTGTGCTCCTAGGGAAAACTCTATATAAGAGTACATTTTTGAAAAAAAAACAACAAGAGATGTGTTTGTCAGAAACACAATGCCTCCTACTGCGCCACTTTGAATTAAAAAAAATATTTTTTTATTATATCCCTTTAAAAATTATAACTTCCCTTGTGAAAATGATCTGTACCTGCCAAATGATAAATAGAATAATCTCCCTTTAAAGCTTGTTACTTCCCTTGGATTTTGTTTTTTTGACCTTTGACCTTGAAGGATAACCTTGACCTTTCAGCACTAAAAATGTGCAGCTCCATGAGATACACATGCATGCCAAATATCAAGTTGCTATCTTCAATATTGCAAAAGTTATGGCCAATGTTCAAGTTTTCGGACGGAATCAAAGACTGACAGACGGACTGACAGTTCAACTGCTATATGCCACCCTTCCGGGGGCATAAAAATCACTTTTGTGTCAGTCCCAAGACTTGTTTATGTCTCTTTTGTAGATGTTTATACACTACTTCAGGCAATGATTGGAGCTCAGTAACCAATTGCAACACACTTGTCTATTAATGCATTCTTACCCAACTACTACAAATATTTGTAATTTCAGTTTAAGTCAAAATCTTAAAATATTCAGCAAATGGAAATCAAGGGTAACACACATTCTCATTGGTCAAAATTTCATGTTATGCTTATAATTGAGCTTTAGAACTTTCACAGTGAAAGCAGAACAAGATTCTACATACGCCAGTTTCCTGATGGCGTCCTTGAAGTCCTCACACTGCTGACGAGTATCAATGACGATACGCTGCACCTGCTGCCACGCTCCCCTCTCCTCCATGAGACACGACTCTGTCACGTTGCGGAGTTGCTGTTCTTGCTTCACCTGGGCCTTTAACTTCTCGAGCTGCTCCAGAGCCTGAACATGGAGGCATAGGATTCAGGCTTTTCCTTAGGGCCTTTCAGTACAGTGGCATCCCTATGCCTTAATTTCGTAATCAATGGTACCCCTGTGTCTGAATTTCCAAAAATAGTCCTCCGTTGCCTGAACTATTAATTCAGACACAACCATGTGCCCAAATTTTAAACAAGCATTGGTTTGTGCTTGTTTTAGATCAGCAGAATTTCATATAGGACACTTTAAATCAAGGAAAATCAAACCAATTGCCAATAAAGGATCTTTGCTCCTGTGCCTTAACACAATCATGGGGAAACACCTGGGATTGTGATGGTGTCTGTTTGGATACAAAATGTGCCACAGGCAACAAAATATTATGCATTGTACTCTAAAGTATGTTCTTAATAATAATACAGGAGGACCAAAACTGCTCTAGAAAGCTATATTGAAAGTATAACATGGGTATTGAGTGAAGAACATTTTAAAAGTTATCTTGTTGATAAAGTCTATATTAACTATGTAACACCTGGGATGAGAACAGTTTTAACTGCAATATTAATTTGAACAAGCTGGGTAGAGGACCATTTTAGCATGTTACATAGCAAAAAAAAAGTTTTTTTTTTTGTAGAAATTATATCATAAGATTCCAAACAACTAGATCTTTGGTCACAAAAGTGACCTATCCTCTCACAGCACTTTTGTCAGCTATTTTATAAAAAAAAATCAGGACTGTAAGGGTCACTGGGGATGAAAATCTGTCTTGCATGTCTTTGCTAAATGGTGATGATTTTTTTTTTTCAACTCATGTGAAAAAAGTTACCTCCATTAACTTATGCAAACAAACCGACAGACAGACACACAGATGACTCCAATATACCCCATCTCTGCAGTGGTATAAATATACCCAAACAGCAGCCCTACCAGTTGCAACTGTGCCCCCATCTCCTGCATTTCCCCCTCCAGTCTGTCTGCGTACACCTGCTCCAGCTCCCCCACAGAGATACGGGCCTTCCCGTGCCAACGCGCGATTGCGTTCATCATCTTCTTGCGCGGGCCAAACAGTCTGATATATAAACATTCAAACATAAGCTGCGCTGTTGGAAAAGGGGCTTTAATGAATGTGTCTTCTTAGCGAAAATCCAGATTAGGCGGAAAGTGTTGTCCCTGATTAGCCTACATGTGGACTGCACAGTCTAATCTGGTACGACAATTAACGCACATGCATTAAACCCCCTTTTCACAGCCAGACTCAAAATTTTTTTTTAGCTTTCTTGTATCAAAAGCTGTAGGGTAATTGACTCAATGAAACACACAGCTTCTCAATTTTTAACTTAGCCTAAAATTTAAACATTGACTAAAAAGAATGCTTAAATATTTGCAATATTCAAGAGAATCCCTCTATTATTTGTATCATTGGCAGGTTGCATGTTCTGTATCTTCAAACGAATTTCATGGTTTACATGAAAGCCTGTTTCATTCTTTCATTACTTTGCTCTGAGCGCATGGATGCACATGTAACTTACCAATACTAACAGCTTTTAAAATTCGTAAAAATACAAAGACACATTATTTCTCCAATTTCATGCCGATATGGTGCATAAAACTTTAATTTATTTTCTTAATCCTTTACCATTCAGAAACACACTTGGACAAATTTGTAGTCCCTTAGAAAAACAAATTTAATTTGAGATCTTACTTCGATTCAAGTTTAAAGGTTTCATTTTCAACTCTTAGGTACTGATGAGAAGCAAACAGCATACACACTGAACAGACTGCGGGTTGCATTAGTCATTTTCACTTCCCTTATGAGCGGGAAAGGGTTAACATTGGTTTAAGGTTAGCTGCCTTACTTGATGCCTATTTCCTTGAGATCATTGTCGTTGAGTGAGAGGAACACCTGGAGGTCGACGTCTTGCTCGTCAAAGATTGCAAGATATTTGGACATACCAAGGCCTTCCAAAAGGGCAGCCAAATCATTGGGGGTACAGTCACTCTGTAAATGGTGGATAAACAGTAAACAATGTATATAGCAATTTTCGAATTTTTTGTAAACTTCTGAACAAAAATCATTTCAGGATTTTCAGCCATGGTGGATAAACAGTTAACAATGCATATAGCAATTTGAGAAAAAAACAAACTTCTTAACAAAAATCATTGTACTCTTGAGCAAAGTTATGATTCTTCAATACATTTTACAGCATTTTGGATAAGAAGGATTTTTCTAAAGCTTATTAACATTGTTCTTGTCAATGTTGGTTGATTTGATACAAGTAAAAATAAAACTATAAATGATATTAAGCCTTTTTAAGTGCATCTGCCATCAGAAGATTCTTTTAACACTGGCAAATATATAATGAGGGAGGTCAAGAGTCAATGTGCTTCAAAGTATTCATTGTTTACCCAAGTTTCAGATACAACGATGCTAAACAATCAAAACTAGTTATTTGTCTTTTCATACAAACATTAGCGTTAGTAATGACCCTGGAAAAAAAATGGATCGTTAGTCGTTACCAACAAACTAACAAAATTAAGCACTCACCATTTTCTCCAGAAAAGCTGCATTTGAACTGACTGAAGATTTTTCTACAAAAGTGTCCATTGACACTGGCTTATTGACGGAAACAGAGTTAACTCCCTGAACAAACATGGCCCCATCAGGGGTCACATAGGGTCCGGCAACAGGCACAGTGAAACCTGGGGGTGGCGGAACCCTGGGGACTTGGTTACCATGGTAATGTTGATTATCAAGTGGACCAAATCCATCGGCCTTATACATGTTTAAACTTGTGACAGCGTTTGATATCGGATCAATGTTATTTGGCAGGAATTCTTTTGCTGGACGAGGGTCATGGTTTTTTACATTATTTGCAACTTGGTCGATGAGATCTGACCCAATACAAAGTTTCGACTGTAACTGACTAGACACATGATCCAATTTCTGAGCTTGAGATCCAGAATCAATATCATTTGATTTCGCACTTCGTTGTTTTGGTTGATACTCCGGTTTTATAGCTTCATCTTTATATCCTTCTTCCGTCAACTCAAAATTGTTCTCAGGCACGGGATGCGTATCCTGAACACTATCAATCCATTCCGACACAGAATTTTTCATCACTTTGATCTCACTGACCTTCTCCGTTGTTAACCTCAGTTCCCTGGACTTTTTACTGACCCCTTGCCTCTTATCACCGGACTGACCTCTCTGACGTTTGTCAACTTCCAAATTTCCTGCTCGCTGACCCAGGTTCTCTTCGGAGCCCGAGTCTGAAGAGCTCTCGGTGCTGTTACCATGGTGATTGGAATCCCCGCAGGAGGAATCCCTCGGGAACTCGTCACTGTCCATGCTGTCCTCACGAATTATGCCAAAAGCAGCGGCCAACCCTCCACTTGACCCGGAACTCGACTTGATTGTCAATGCTCCGGTCTTTGAGAACATGTTCGAGTCATCTTCAACTTCATTGAATTCTGAAACTGAATCATCATATATATTATGGGGGGAATAGTAAATACAATTAATTAATAAGACATATTGCCTTTTTTTCCTAAGAAGCTGCATAACATTCTAAGACAATGTTTCCAAACTCCAAAGAAATTTTCGGTTCTTATGAATTATTCCTTATTGAGGAAATAATACATAACAAGAGTGCGGTTGGAGACATATGCCCCCCAAAACAGGGCATTGATGTTCACACTTCTTGTGACAGTGACCTTGACCTTTGACCTAGTGACCTCAATTTCAATAGGGGTCATCTACTGTCCAAGGCCAATTCACATGTGAAGTATCAAGTCAATTGGTCAATTGGTTGATGAGTTATTGATCAGAAACATTTTTTACACTTAAAGTGACAGTGACCTTGACCTTTGACCTAGTTACCCCAATTTCAATAGGGGTCATCTACTGTCTAAGGCCAATGCACATGTGAAGTATCAAGCCAATCCATCAATCCGTTTACAAGTAATTGATCGGAAACGTACTGGTCTACAGATAGACCGACCCACCGACCGACCCACCAACATCCAGCAAAACAATATACCCCCTCTTCTTCGAAGGGGGGCATAATAAATGTATGTATTTAACTAGAGCATCATATTACTGGTGCAATTATGTAAACACCACATTAGAAAACCAATCAACAAAAGGAAACTATAACAGTGTAATAAAGAACATTACAATACAAGAACACCGCCTAGCGGGTGCCAATGCTCGGCTTTTTGACCTTTGACCTTGAAGGATGACCTTGACCTTGCACCACTCAAAATGTGCAGCTCCATGAGATACACATGCATGCCAAATATCAAGTTGCTATCTTCAATATTGAAAAAGTTATGGCCAAAGTTTTGGGACGACACGGATGGCTATGACAATACCTCGGGTTTTCTTCGAAAACAGCCGAGCTAATATGTTAACTATAGTCACCTCTGCTTCCAGAACTATCCAGTTTGTAGTCCTCTGGATTTATTGGTGAAGTGACGTCACGATAGGACAGCTTGGTTGGCTGCCCATCAGAAGTTTCACCCTCAGGGAAGGTCACAAAACCTTTTGGCACAACGCCAACATCTGGAAATATAGATATAAACATCAATACATGTGTTCTGTATAACAAAAACTGAAGTTGGCAATTCTGGGTTGAATTTCACCAGAATTTCTGCAGCAGGCTCCATACAAACTCCTCAGTTCTCATTGAATTCAATCCAGTATTGCCTCTGTCTTTGTGTCTATTTTTATGATAAATGAAGCTTCTTCTTGTCCTTTTTAGTTGTTTAATGTTGTGTAGTACATGCATACAACTCTTTTAATTACAACTACTGCTAAATCATTATTATTCTTGTTAGCCATTCACCAACACATAATACGAAAGTAAAGATTGTAAAATAAACAGCATAACAGAATAAGCCGATTATAACCGATTATCATATCGGTTTGTCTGTCCGATTATGTTGATTAATTGACTAGCAAATTTCAACCGATATGCCCATCACTACTTGTTACACTCATTTTCATTGATTTTGTGGCTAGACCAACCAATTTAAGATAACAACAAGCAATAATTAATAATAATCCCAATATTTTATATTTAAAGACCAAACTGTCGTAGAACACTAATGAAGTAAAGCTGTATTGATATGTTAACTTTCTTAATGTATTTTCTTTGGGATTAGCGCTAATTTTTTATCACCCTTTATTGTGTTTTTCAGGTATGATGTATTTTTATTAGCCAATATGCGCCCAATCAAAGACACCTTATTGAAAGAGATTCTGTGTTTTTATTTGAGAGAAATACACATTTATTGATTTTTTTATAGGAAAGTTTTGTAGTAACTATGGATTTCTTAATTGGCATGCAATAAACAGGGCCATCTCCTACAATGACTACTATACCTATATACTGCGGACACATCTTATTGAAATTTAACATCAAACAGACACAAATTTCATTTTTTCTAACAATATCAGAAATCCACAAATTCACGTGTCTCTGACATTGTCATAAAAAAATCCACAAAATTTCATCATGACAAATAATAATTGTTCAGTCTTCTTACTTTCATCCCACATTTCTATATCAAATAGATATAAATAAATGAAAAATTTAAATACAACTGTATGATCAGGGTTGTTTACCCTAATTGTCAATGTGCTATTCATACCACAAATTCAAACAAGACAATGCACAGACAATATAGGCTAAAAGACAATATAGCCTCATGCTTTCATGGGTCATACTTTGCTTTTACTAGATTACATTTCATCAACAACTACAATACCTGCTGGTTTAATAGGTCCGACATCTTTCCCCGTGCGGTCTATGAGTCGGGCTATTGCCTGTGGGCCGTCCATTATGCTGGGGCCACCACCCATACCTTTGCCACGCCCTAGTCGTGAATTTTTCGTTCTGGATAATGTATCCAGTGAAGAACCAAGTTCTGCAACGAGAATCAATCGTGAAAAATGGGACCGAATTTTTTTTAACAAATTTGTCCATTTTTCGAATTTTATGTCACTAAATATTTTCCATTTATTCAACTTAGCAATAAGAGATTGTTTAAAGAAATTATTTTGTTGCATTTTGACTTCAACATACTTTTTTTTTTTCGCTCTGCAACAAGGTAAAGATCATTTCATGTTATTAAATTCTCTCTACCACATATAGCTCATGCAGTAGTGCTTTGAAATATGTATTCAACCCATCATAGTCCATGTTTAGAACACTACAAATGATTTTCTTTGAGTGAATCCATATTTGGGCTCCTCTGCAAATTTTTTGAAGAATCTTGAAGAATCTATCATTTTGTTTGTCAGATATTATTTGTTAATGATCCTTAAATATTGTGTAGCCAAAACCTGCAAACAATCAAAAGATATGGATGAATAAACAATTTTTGTAGGATTCAAAATCAGAAAAAAACACCATAGTGATTTTTATTTTCCCTTCATTGTTAGTAGATTTTATTTGTCTGAATTGGTTCAAATGGCACATATTTCACAAAATTCTGAAAATACAAATCTACTAACAATGAACGGGTAAATAAACTTAATCAGTGATTTTTTTACCTGCGAGTCCAAAAACCTCTGGGGATGCAAAGTTTTGTTATATGTGAGTCCAAAAAATGCATTGACATTTCTAAAATATTATATAGTTTAATATTTGGACTCGTTCTTTCAGTTTGGGGACTCATAGATTTGCAAGTTATCGAGTCCCAGGACTCGGATGACAAAATTTGTAAAAATATCACTGCTTAATCAAAATCATTTATTTTTTTTAAAACACAATTTTCAAAATCATCATTATTTACTTACAAATAAACAATGATTTGGCGTTCTGATGCACACGTATTAAACTATTAAGACAATATCAACATGATAAAATAAATAGTTTTGAAAATGCAAAAATGCAAAGACAGCCCTTTTTGGCTAGACTGCACTGTGATTTCTTTATTTACTTAAGCATTGATAATTGGTCAGTTTACGAACATCATTTGTTATTTGTTTACAGAAAGATAAGTGAGTATAATGTCAGGATAGTTATTTATAACAGAATATGATGCTTTTACAAGCTGGCCCTCTTCCAAAAAGAGCATACTCGCACTAATGGGGGAGTGAGGCCAAGGCCCTTTAAAGGAGGACTTTTAAAACAGAATATATTGACAGGGTCCCCATTAAAAGATTTTTAAAATATATACTTTCATAAAAAAAAATTAATATCTCGTTATTTTAAATAGAAACCCTTATTCAAATAAACACATGATCGCTTTTATAACATTTAAATATTTACTGAAAACTAAAACATTAAAGTTCTGATTGTTTATTTATATATTTACTTATATAAGAGTCAATATTTTTCATTTTGGGAAAAAATATCTTCTTGGCTGAGGGAATTTTGCTGACCTGGTTCTGCCCTGAGTGATGTGATGGGCATCACATGGTTGTCAATGAGGCTGACGATCTTCATGTTGCCATTGATGAGAGCCAAGGACCTCGCCGTGTCTCCATTGTAGGCCTTGGCATTCACGTTCACACCCTGCCATGGCAACAGACCAAGTTAACACATGCATATGAGTCTTGCTCTGAGAAAACAGGGCTTAATGAATGTGTGTAAAGTGTCATCCCAGATATGCCGCCTGTGCACTCTGCACATGCTAATCAGGGACAACACTTTGCGCCTAAACTGCGGTTTTGGTTAAAAGAGACTTCCTTTAAATATAAAAATTCCATAAAAGAGAAAAGTGTCGTACCTGATTAGCCTGTGCAGAACACACAGGCTAATCTGGGACCAAACTTTACGCACATGCATTAAGCCTCCTTGTTTTCTCTGAATGCTTCTCATATAATTAATTTCGCTCAGGTTGGAGAAGGATGGATCCACAAATGGCCAATAAGGGATTCATGGTAACGCTAGTGATTGCTGTTGCTTTTATATGTGAAACGTGTCACTGAGATTTCCTCGCAGAAAACCATCGCCATTACATCTCTGGAACTTAAGTTTCTAACTCTAGTCATATGAACATTTTTTTGGCAGACAGATGACCGGCGTCATGCAAAAATGGGTCTTATGCCTGTGTCTTATACTTTGATTGGGAATTTTAGGAGTCATTTGGGAAAAATATACTGGTATCCTTCTTGTCATGCGGAATGGGGCCAAATTTAGACTCCAAATTTGACCAAAAAAAAACCTGTAAAGTCACACAAGGTTTGGTGGTCTCATTAGCAAATAGATTAGCTCTAGACCATACTATGTGCAGGCCAGTCTGGAACTACACTGCCCGCCTGTGGCATAAGAACCTTTTTTCGCATGATGCTGCTTTGATTAAAGCACTGGGCAACTTAAGTGCTTCTGAGCAGCAAACTAGATTACCCATACTATAACATGAAAATGCTTATTCTTTATGATCCTAATACATTCAACATGATATACTTGTGTATTTATAACTGGTTCCAATATAAGCAATATATCTAAACAAAAAATACTGATTAAAGCTTGGTGAATAACACACACTTTTTTCCCTAGGACAAATTTTGATAGTTAAATGTAAGTATTTATTTAATCACGATAGCAGTAGGATGCTAGTGAATGTCCTGCAGTCTCAAGTCAACCTACGTGTCTAAGGAACAATTGCAGAATGATCTCGTGACCCTCTGCAGCTGCCTCCATGAATGGCGTCATGCCTAACTGGGACTCACTGAAGGAAACAAACAACAGAAAGGATACAAATAATGGGCCTCTTTCAACATTTGTTACAGGGCTTACTGTGCCATTCACCAAATAGGCCAACAGTTACAAATAAAGAAATTTGGCTAAAGACATTTCCATTTTGCTACATATTTTTCTTTATTATCACACATACAATATCCAAAATAATAAGAGTTCAGACATAACAAGGTAAATTTGGCTACAGACAATTTTGAGCCAGGGGGAGACCTGTGTTATAAAAATCATACAGCTAGAAAATGATTCGCTTCAAACAACAAATGAAGCAAATCTGACCAGTCTGTCCACATCACCAAGATCACTTTATATTACTTTTTTATGTACACCTTTCTGAAAGCTATGAAGATTAATATTAAAATGGGAATTTTTTAGGAAAATAAGTTTTTTCTATGAAGATTGGTTACAATATCTCACCCTAAAATCACAAGCTTGATTGCAATAATTCAATGTTAAAAGCAATAGAATTTTAATACTAATAAAGAGCCAAAGTTGTAAGTTTATTATTAATATTTTACATTTAGAATTACATGGAAAAGTAGTGATTATGAATATTCTAAAGAAATGTTAAAATCATGAACAAGTCCAAACTGGTTCCAAGTGTATGCAACAACAATGGACTCACATGGCATTCATATTGGCCCCTTGCTTCAGTAGGAAGGCCACCATGTTCTGATGACCCGAGTATGTGGCGTGGAACAACGCCGTCCAGCCACGTTGATCCTGGTACTCCAGCTCCGCACCTTGCTGGAACATAGTATAATGTAACCTCATAGATAGTATCATGTAACCTTATATATAGTACTGTATAATGTAACCTGACAAAATATGCACAGGTTTGATTTTGAAAACCCCTTTAACTGGAATCACCAAATCTCTTCATAATTTACCAGTTTCATCCAATTTAAGAACTTTTTGTGAAACAATCATGACACTAACAATCAGTTAGTTATCTGCTTTAATATTAAAATAAAAGAAATCCAGGCCTTTTCCTGGCGTATCTACGGGTCCGTTAATTTTTTTTTTTAAGAAGTGCCTTATGATTATTATATCTCATTTTTATTTCAATTACATCGAAAAAAGTTAGTAACTATATTAATATCATGTTGTTCTTATATTTTGAATTATTATGAAGAGTTATTTAATGAATTAGTTTTCCCATATCAGTGAACTTTTCGTGCAAAAAAATCCCAAATCCCGAGATTGCATTTTCCCCAAAATGGCCAGGAAAAGGCCTGAAATCCATAAACAATCCAAATCTGTTGAAAAGGTCAGACACTGTCTGACAAAACCTTTATCTAATAAAAAATTTACGAGTCTCAAATCCCTTTCTTATTCATTTATCTTAAACATTTCAATTCATTCAAATTATGTTGTTAAAAGTATATGTTTAGAGGTAATTAAATACCTATGTATATTAAAATCAAATTTACACAGAAAGGTCAGACTTAAAAATCTATTTATTTTAGCTTGATTGCATTGAAGGACAAAGGCTAATTGAAATGCTCTCAAGTCCATTGCCTAGGTAGAACCAGTACTTGGTTCACAGCAAGGACTGACTGTATGTTGTTTTCAGAAACCTCTTTTACTTTTTATGACCCTTATTTCCCTTATATATACACATGGTTTACAATGGGCAATAAGGTGTGAGGCAATCAACCATATCCAAAATGTGAAAAGTCTGAAAATGTCTTACGTTACAAAGAAGGCGGCCAACTCTGTCATTTCCACAGCTTGCTGCCAGCATCAAAGCCGTCTCTTTCTTGCTGTTTCTTAGATTCACACTGGCCCCTATGTCTATCAGAATACTGACGATTGACTCATGGCCGATATAGCAGGCATACATAAGGGCTGTCCAGCCTCCTTTGTTGAAGCGATCAATCTCAATGCCTTCACTGTGAACATATGTGTCGTGTTCTGAGAAAACTGGGCAAAATGCATGTGCGTAAAGTGTCGTCCCAGATAAGCCTGTGCAGTCCGCACAGGCTAATCTGGGACGACACTTTCCGCCTTAACTGGATTTTCGCTAAGAAGAAACATCATTTAAACAAAAAATTCCATAAAAGCGGAAATTGTTGTCCCTGATTAGCCTGTGCGGACTGCACAGGCTAATTTGGGAAGACAATTTACGCACAAGCATTATGCCCATTTTTCTCAGAACACGACACATATTTACGAATTATTTTATTATTTCTTCAGTTGTTATGTAATTGAAATGCACTGCTTTTGACAATCAACCATAATAAGGTTATTTTATGTAAATCAATGAACAATTCAGTGTGTATTAGACATTGAAAGTTGTATGCGCAATGAACAATTAGTGCTGTCAGTGGACATCGCACTCAACTACCCTAAGCAGGACTTTTTTTCCCCATCTTTGTGAAGCGGCCTTGGCCCCCTCATTTTGTGAAAATATGAGTCCAAAACTGTTCAAAATTGTGAAAAAAATAGTCACAAACTTGTGAAAATTTGGGGCACAAACTTCTTTAAATTGTGCAAATTTGAGTCGCCAACTTCTCAAATTTGTGAAAAACTGCCATTTTTTTAAGAAGGAAAAAAAGCCATGCTAAGACTCCATGCTCCCTTTAAACACATAGACTCTTAATTGCCCCTGAGGCACATTGTCTTATTAGGCTAGAAACATGTCGGATATTTGCTCACTAATGGTGAACCTAGCAAATTTATTATCATACATCGTGTTTAACAGCCCAAAAATTGCTTTCAGACATTGTTTGTTTTGGGTCAGATTTGTCTGACCGGCTTTACTGGACTACTAACCTGTTGATATGAACCTTGACACAGTCCACAAGCCCCAGACTGGATGCAGTATGGAGGTCAAGGGGCACGGGTTCAAACACTTCCTTGTTGCCTTTCCATACAGAGAGGCTACGATTGAGCAGCTCATTCTCTGACGTGTCATCCGAGCCCTCCGTCTCAGCCATGAATTAACCGCTTCGGTCTTTTATTACTTGCCAATTTCAAAAGCAAAGCACTGGTATGTCATCCTGCAAAAATACTTTTGTCATTGAACAACAACTCCTTTGTTTATTTTATTAATATTATGGGTTGCATAAATAAATAATTTGTATTTGCTTGGTTATTCTGGTTATCTATTCAGCAGTGAAATTGGTGAACTCCAAAATTCAAGATCGCCGTTGCGTAGTGGATACGGTGTCCGCCTAGCGATTGGAAGGTCACGGGTTCGATCCCCACAGTGGGAGCGTTCTTTAGATCCCCCCAAAGACACCAAGTACTGGTTCACCCTTCTTGTCCCAGGAAACGGACTCGAGAGCGTTTCAAATAAGCCTAAGCCCTTAGGCTTTCGATGCAATCGAGCTTAAATAAATAGGTTTAAACTAACTCCAAAATTAAGTAACTGATACATGTAGTTATTTAAGGGGCTGGTTTGCAATTATTAAAAGCAACTAAATAAATGCAAATAACTTCATAAACATGAATTTTCTTTTATTTGATTTACAATTGACACATTTCTGCAATGTGTTCATGTTTTAATTGAAATTGAAACAGTTGAAATATCATTATTTGTGGTAGGCAATCTGCTTGTATAGCCCCATTTATAACGAGAACAGACCCTTGACATTGTCAAAAATATTGAAAATCTGTCTACTTTCTGTATGTATGAAGCACGGGTATCCCTCTTCAATGTGTGCTCATACCTTTACAGGCAACCCAGGGGTTTTTCTGTCTATTTTGGGAAAAGGAGTCTGACCAGATTGGGAATTTTTTATTGACAAAATTGTCTATTTTGGGAATTTTTGCTTCGATGAAACAGCTCATTTTGGGCAAAACATTGTGAATTTATCATGCTTAAATAAGTCAGTGGTTTAACAAATAAATTAGTTTTTATTTGTTATTTTGTCTTCTTTATATATACACATGCAATATTGGGCATGTTCAACGTTTATTCATTTCATATTTTAATGTATTTGAACTTTATTACGCCGCAGATGAAGGGAAGTCACTTTTACAATATAAATTATGTTTAATTTTTACGATTTTGAAAAAAAAAAAATTGAATTGGGAAATATGTAATCAAGATTCGATTGGGAACGGGTCCGTTTGCTTGGGAATGCCTCCGTTTCCCGGAGGCGCAGACAGTGCAGAAAAACCCTCACGGATGGAAATGTTCTACTGTTGCTTTATAATAAGGTTCAGAAACTATTGTTAACCCCGACTGATTATTCATTTTAAATATCAATTATTGAATGAGAGGGGGACCGATATGGTATGATATGCTTGCACATTTGTTTTTAATGTAGCCAGATCGATTCTAGTAAATGTTTTTACAAGTTTTCTTTTTGATGACCGCTTTATGGTAGACTTGTGTGATCAGGCATTGATTTATTCTTTTAGTATAAAGTCTTCTGGATTGTTTGATACCAAGGTTTTGCAAATCTGTTGAAAATTGATGGACGAGTGAGCTTAGGAAATGGGCTGGTGTGCACAGATCATCATTTCGATGTTCTAAGTCACCTAAATTGTCATATATATAATTTTTTTAAATCGACTTACTTTGTTTTGTTTTGTTTTTAACAAATTGAAAATTTGTAGGTTTTTGGAGGGAGAGGGGTATCAGCTGGGGGGAAGGGGTAGCAGAAAAGGATCGGAACACATTTGAACAAGTTGGAAAAAGGGTCTCCTAAGGATCATTCCTGTGAAGTTTCGTTAAAATGTGTCAAGGGTTAAGGGAGAAGTCATTAGAAGAACTAGGCTTGTCACCATAGGATGACATATGCCCCCCTTTTCCACATTTTTCTAAACCTAAACGCAAAGTGTTTTTCCACATTTGTTGAAACCTAAAGGCAAAGTGTGACGGAATTTCAGACAGACAGACAGTCGGACAGTGCGATCACTGTATGCCCACCTTCTAAAAAGTTAACGCAGGCACCTCATGTATGCACTGACGGATGACGCACTTAACGGTTTACTTAAAGTTCCCATGACTGGCATGAGGACTTGTTCAGGTGCTGAAAAGTATAGTTCTCCTAGAAGATTGCCAACAATTATTACCGGTATTAAACACCTAAATCATTGTGCATACATATGGTGTCCAGATTGAGAAGCGATGAGCACCAATTTGCAATCGGTTTATCCGAATATAATAATACCCGGATAACTATACTCTGTTCTAAGTTTGCAAGTTTTATGAAGATTCTATATAACAGGCTTCGATACAGCATAAGAACGTATGCTTACAGTAAAAATTAGTCAGTATGAATAAACTAACTTTAAGTTTAATGAAGGCAAACCTTGTGTATTGGTGTCACTGATGCAAATTAAGGACATTGTAATGGCGTCGCTTTGCGAAAAATGTAAACAAACCATGAAAGGTTAAATTGCACTATCATTTTGTACTTATTTAATCTACTTCGCGTTTTGTACACACCGGCCTGGGTATTTCCTGAAGCAGTGCCGTTATCATCTATTAATAGTATGCGGTACATAGAAATAGTCAAACTATTTCGTTAAACCCCGGTTTAATGTAGATAAACATTTTATAATGATTGTGTATTCTAACATGATAGGCCTACTCTTTAATCTTTTTACAGACAAAGACCACAACGTTGGAAAACTTCTAACTTTCAATCCAAAAAAGCCCGAACCTGAGGACGCAACATAAATTGAATACTAATTTCAATTGAAAAATATTTGTCAGACAATCTTCATTGTAGACTCGATATATGTTTTTTTGCATGATATTTGTTTGATCGGCCAATAAACTCCTCTTTGTCGTTNTCTTACATTTGAGCAGAATCTGATATTTATGCAAGCCATACACACTTAAACGTTTCATAAGATACTTCCAACGCAACTTTCAAATAAAAGAATTAACTTCATGAACATGACTTAGTTGCAAATACGTTGAAATAGTTCATATAAGTGAACACATCTCCATATATTTGTATTTGTCCACAATTTCACGAATGTGGGCGCCAAGTGAGTTTAAAACACGAGCTTGATTCTACAGCAAACGTTAATGAAACTTCGCTCTTATGACTGTCTTTTATGAATTACAGACAAAGACCACAACGTTGGAAAACTTCTCACTTTCAATCCAAAAAAGCCCAAACCTGAGGACGCAACATAAATTGAATACTAATTTCAATTGAAAAATATTTGTCATTGTAGACTCGATATATGTTTGTTCGCATGCTATTTGTTTGATCGGCCAATAAACTCCTCTTTGTCGTTCTGGCGTGTGGCTATGAAACTCATATGATTAGAGGTGCTACTTAATTTACGGGTTATAGCTGTGAAGGTTATTTTTGTCCGAACATTATCGTGCAACAAAATATTTAGAAGATTTACATAAAAATATGTAACTAAGCAAAACAATAAAATGTAATTTGGTTTGGATGAAATTTACCAAAGCAAAATTTAATCAGGAGTAAGACATCATATATGGCAACCCAAAGTCCTGTTTTAAAATAATAAAATATCACGTTTTCAGTACAGTTAAAACAAATTAAAATTGCAAAATCTCAGCAAGCTGTATTTGTGTGTGTTTTATCAGGAATATGGTGTTCTATTCAGCCTATGCTGGATCCAAGGATGCTCTTGTCAGCTTTACTGACATGGATGACTGGCGTGGATTTTAGGAATCGAGGCTTCGTCAAATATTTGTTTTACAATTTTCTTCAAATTTGTTGACGGAAATGTGCTGAGCATTTTGATTTTTTAAAAACAAAATTAAAAGTTACGCTTTTCGAGATCCAAGTCAGTGAAATCTTCTCATTTAAAATGTTTATGTAAGCACAGTTTGATTTGTAACAGTTCGAAACAGTTTGCTACCAAAAATGATCGCGTACGAGTAGCAATGTTAGTTTAAATCATGATCTCAAAAAACCAAACGAAGATTAATCATTTGAATAATCAAGTAGAATATATACTATAGAAATATCACAAAAACTGTTAATAAAAATAAAATTACGTTTTTCTTTGATTTGTTTGACTGATTATTATTATTAAACTTAACATCGGCGAAAATCTTCTTGGTGTTAGTCTTTCGGAGACGAGTCGGATAAATTCAAGTACACAAAACACTAACCTAATATTCTGTTTATGTTACAATATATTTTTACAATCAAAATAGTAGTCTTTAATTGTTAAAAACAATAGCCAAAACAGATTAAGTTAACTGAACCTAACCTTGCGTATTGATATTAAAATTGTGTGTGATCTTTCCCGGTTACGCCACTTGAAATAGTCCTTAAGAATTCCATGCAAATGCAGAGTAACACGACAAAATATTGCTCCATGTCTCGATTTAAATCTAATCGACATTCCAAATATTACACACTAAAGTAGAACACAGAAGGTTTTGTTCAAACTTGAATTCTTGTTTCGCCCAAAGACAAAAAACAAAAATGGCTTTCATTCTCAACCTCCAAAATGTGTACCTACGTCAAGCATGATGCAGCATTTATCTCCGCCGATATTGTTAATTTTTGTCTATAAACAACTCTTTTTTAACTCTTCTTTTGACACATTTTTTACTTACTGGCATTTTGTTCAGTT
>VMBQ01007105.1:0-50276 GCA_007657795.1 Dreissena rostriformis | reverse complement strand
CGGATGAAAGGCCGGAGTTTGTTCCCGCCGAAACGGAATCAGAAACTATGATAAAGGTATGAATTTCACATTCTTAATAGCAAATCCTTATCAAAGTGTTATGTGTGTACGCTTCAAAGTGTCAATGATAAAGCGCTTATAATTCATAAAAGGTAGGTGGGTGACCATACATGTATATTGATATAGAGTACAATACATAATTACTTTGAAAACTTTGAAATTATATCAGACAACCTTTTGCCCACATAGATAGGACTATTGTATGTTTGGCGTTAGCCATCATTAACCCGACACAATAAGTCATGATTCTGAATGTCACAGGAGACATATAAGGTGTTGTTTCATTATTGATTGTGTGTACTTTACCAAAATCGGATAAAAAATATGTGTTATTTAATAAAAGCGCCGTGTATGGAGGTATACGGCAGATTTGTATGTAGATAAAAATTATTATTTATCAAATCACCCTAATAATAAGGTTATAAACTGTGCAATAATTATAACTGTTGTTGAATAATAAATAGTAATGCTGACACTAATGTGCTGAACAATGTCCAGAAAGAGTTTGACATTACATTTTCAGAGTATAGACATGACACATTATTATGTAAAGAAATTATTATTGTAAGCTTCTATACAGCTTATATTATAAAGAAGTATAACGATAGAACGATATGCTTTAAAAGCATATTTATGTACACATCATGAAGAAATAGTATGTCTCGATCTAAAACAGAATTAGGTAAAATATAGTGTACATTTCCCTATAAATGAGTTGAGCAACTAAAATAATATTTTATATTTAAGTACGATGCATAGCTAACGGAGGAACACTGATAGGATTAATCGCCTTCATTATTGCAACCTTAGTACCCTCCGCTGTTATAACTGGTTAACAAGGGGTGAGCGTAAATAATATCCCAGCAGTTTTAAGCAAAACTTTAATGTTTATGTTGTAAATATTTCCAAATTGTGTTGATAGTTTAAAAGTAATGCATTTTTATTAAGTGATCGGTTAATTGTTGAATATATGAATTTTGATCATGTTTTGATCAACGCTCAATTTAAAGTGTATTATGTCTTTGTATTAAACATGATTAGTGATCGAATTAAACGCACGAATGTGAAAGTTATTTAGGTGTGATCCTGGATTATTTCAGCGTAAAAATGGGTCAGACTATTAAAACGCTCATAATAATCAATATACATGAATCTTTTGGAATAAATGTATTGAAATTTCTATAAATCTAGTGTGCCACGAAAGTAGGTCTAACGCTATCATTATATAAATTAACACAACGTGTTAGTATGACTTACAATAAGTACAATTATTCGTAGTTGTGTTCATTTTCCAAGTTAACGTAGTATATGTATACTTGAATTATATCTGCTTAATGATAACAATAATCATGATAATATAAAATGTTCTACGTTTGCATTCCCTTACGTATTAAAAGTGTCGCTGCACAAATAAAATAAAATTAAACATAACTGACAAACTAAATACAATGTTCTTTAATCAGGGTATTTTTAGGGTTGGCAGGTCACCTGAAACAAGAGAATGTATAACAATTAATAGAACATGGAACACAAGTGTAAAATATTGTCTATTGCTAGACACGAACAATGCTTATAATTTTACTTGAAACTGTAAAAAGCCCAGACACTATAATATGTATCACGTTATTATTTTATATACATTTTTATATACGACATGTGTGTTGTTTTATATACATCAAATTAGGACAGACGGGCTTGTGTGTTGTTATGTTAAATAATCTCTGATAAATATGTCTGACGAAGAAGTTCTTAGACAGCCGAAAATTTCATGGTTTCATTTTGATAATAAAACAGGTTATTTGCAACATCTTATAAAACGCATTTTATTCAAAGAATCAAATACTCGACTGCCATAACAATTGCGTAAAACAGTTGTATAGAGCAGTAATTGAAACGCATTTGACAATCAAGAAAAATCTATATTGTATTGTTGTGTGGTACTTTTTATTCGCTTATTTGTCTGTTATTGTTTCAAAAAAGGCACAAAAAGCTGTGTTGGCAGCTGAGGGAGTTCGCGCGTGTACATTTCATGCCGACAGACTGATTATATATATGGACGAACATCTCAAACGGGAGAGGCCCGTTAGACAGATACTTGATGAATACCGCATCACTGATTACCAAATAAATCATGGAGTCTTAGAATTGTTGTTTTATCCAGGCGACGAAGTTTCAGGCACGTTTGCAAAAGGAAAACTTTTAACAGGAACACTTGGTGGATTTGCCCTAAAAATTCCAAATACGCCTAATGGTGCTAACCTTCTGCCTAATGGCCCGATAAACAGCAAGTCTAAACTAGTCGCCCTTGCATCAAGGCATGTATTCGTAAGTGAAGATAACAAAGTCAGGGAAAACCAACTTAGAGTCGGAGGATAACTGATCGGCAAGGCTACTTTGCATGATATTGGGGATTTGGACATACTTGCATTTGAAATTTATCCTCAGTATGAGACGCGATGTAACACGAAATACTATTATGAGGAAGAAAAAGGTCAATTCCTGCAAAATAGACGCTAAGTTGCTAGAAACCGGAGATTGGAATACAAGAGTAAACGGAGAACATATACATTTTTGTGGTGCGGAAACGCGTTTAGGGGTCGGATATATTAAGTACCCTAATGTCAATCTTGGAAGCGATATGAAAGTTGAAGGGTTTCTTATGAGTGAAAGCAAGAATCAACCGCCTCTATCTCGCCCTGGGGATAGCGGCGCCATCGTATGCACAATGAGTAGAAGAAACGATGAATTGTTAGATTAGGAATTCTTGTTGGTATGTATAAAGATACTGAGCAAATATATAAAAAACCAAAGTATTTGGCGGTGCGAATAGACAATGCTTTCAATTTATTAGGAGCTCAACACGACGCAAAATTCAGGTTCTGTTAAAATTAAAAAAAAACACACTGTTTGTTGTGATATTAAAAGTGATTGCAATGTTGACAAAAACTTTATAACATATTTATTATGTATGATTCTTCAAAGTCCTGTTTAACTTACAAATAAAGTACTGTTTTACTTAAGGAAATCACCAGAAAACTGTTACGAACTATGACAATGATATGCAAAGTTGATTTGAATAAATATATTCTAATACCGCGAACACAATGGATGGTATCAGACATTGATTACATTTCCATGTTTATAGAATGAGTCTTTTCACAGAAATCCTTTAGAAGTCCCCAAAAGAAAAACATGTATTCTACGAAACTAAAGGACCAAGCGATTGCGGGTTCGAAGAATCAACCGAAAACGAAAATGCGCAAAACTAGCTCCAAAGTCGCAAATTTCGTAAAAATTGTAATTAATATTGTATAAAACATGCACAATCTGTAAACTCGGATATCGACCATAGTTATTTAGCAGCCATCTCAAAATATGCATATAACAGTTTAGTTTCTACATGTCTCGGGTGACCGACGTTTAGACCCTCTTTATATGCTTCATTATGTAGATATTTTATCATTTTATGTACAGCTATTTGGCTTTAAGTTTCTTAGTGTGGACTACTTTAATTGTCATTTACAATTTTGTGGATGGCCTTCTTAAGCTTTATTGTGTATACTATTTTATCATGTTATGAACACCTATTTGGTGTTTTAGCGTCATGGTGTTGGCTAGTTTATCATGCTGTCTACAGCTATTTTGGCTTGTTAAGCTTCAAATTTTAAATTATTGTATCATGTTATGTTCATCTATTTGATTTTTGAAAGCCTCGTTAGATATACATTTTTATCATATTACGTTAAACTGTATGGCTGTTTATGTTTCAGATATAGACGGTTTGATAATGTTCAGATTTAGGGTTTTTAGGTTAGTTGAGTAAATCATGTTATCATGGTATGTACAGCTATTTAGTTTTTAAACCTTTATGATGTAGACCTTTTTGTGCACCATGGATTATGTTTATAAACTGTATCATGACTTTATATTTGTATACCTTTATCTTTGTGACAATGGAAGACTTGTTATTCAGTTTCTGTTGGCTATTGTGTATTGATTCCTATCGTTTCCTTGAACAATGCTTGTACAATAGAAACATACACAACATGTATATTTTTAAATATGGTTTTTGATATAGAAACTACCTTTACGCATTCTTGTCTTCTAAATACTTCTTTTGAGAGGTTTTTAAAAGAAACTAAAAACATCTTTGGATCATCATTTGAGCTCATTGACCAGCGTCCATAATTGCAAAATCTGCAAACTTTTTTTGCCCAATTGGGAAAAGTACCTGTACCAGCCAATTTGGGAAAAATTAGCGCGAAAAAACCCTGAAATATGGAAAATTTGCGTCGTGAATTCTACAAATTGGGAAATTGTTGTATTTTTATTTTTTGTTAAAAAATAATTAAAACTTGATAAAAAAAAAGTGATGTCAAGTTGTTAACATTATATTTACTAAGGTTTAAGCCATAGAGCTGCATAGGAAAGTTACTTAAATGTTGCATTTTATTTCTAAAAAATTAAAAAAAAAAATTGTATTAATCCTTCAATTGGGATTTTTTTGGACAGCAATTGGGAAATTTTAGGTTTTCTCCGATTGGTAAAGTGCCGTTTCCCGGTACTTTATAAAGAAGAAAAGAACATCGATGAATATAATTTGTATGCCCCTTTTTGTTATTTTCATGTTAAGGTTTTGGATGTGGGAATGCTTTGTCTCGATTTCCACTACACAATGACATATTTTATTTAAAGTGTATATATGTGTTAAGGATTTGTATATACAGTCACTGACAAAGTTCAAACACTGTTACCAGCTTTAAAGCGTACGTATTACACTGTTGGCACTGAGAAAAGCCATTCCAAATTGTGCATGCAACCAAAAACATCTGTGAAATTTTAACCAAAACTTTATAAACATTACATATACATTCAGGATCAACTCGTGAGTTCAGTGTCAAAGGCCCATACCTCTGACGAGAAATCACGCCTTTTCATAATTTTAAGTGTGTTTTATTGGAATAAGCAACGGCTGAGTTTTCATCAAGGATATGATTTCAGATCGCCTCAGTAGAGGTAAATGCCCACACCAATCACTGAGTTCACCAGACATATTCATCATGATTTCTATTCAAGTTGGCTAATTGTTTGTGAAGCAAACTTGACACTTAAAGAAATAAATCTGCTGAAAGGGGGAACTTTCTTACCGTGTTTGGTATTGTCATACATTTTTCCAATATTTCAGTTAAAACAAACAAAAGTTTTATGTTAAAACTACATAACTGTAAAACAACCAACCTAAACACTTTTTGGCTTTTGCACACCATTCACTTTAAATAGTTATCAATATCGTAAGCGACTAATCCAGTTCGTTTGTTAGTTCTTAAGGAAGTTTGGGAAATAGGAGGCATATCTCTGTATCTACTGTTAGATATTCAAAAAATACTCTGTGCGGACGTTCAGATTTAAGTTTGCGCGTTAAAGCTCCATTTCTATAAATCTACTACAAAATACCCGATGTAAATTGTTCGGATTAAAATAAAAAAAAAATGGCATTTATATAAGGTCGCTGTCTTAAGCCAAAAATCACCAGCCACCAGCCTGTCATTGAAAGTATGTACGCTTTTGTAACGTAATGCTACATTTTGCGTTCAAGAGAAAATAGATCTCGAAAGCTTCATATATCTTTTGAAGTAAAGAATTAACACGTTAATTAATAATACAGGTAATGTTTTTCACTCGATTAAAGCTCCTATATATCGTGACATAGGTCTTTATGAATTATTTAACTTAACCTACTTACCCTCTTTCTTCATAGAGTAATCGCAATACCCATTACGTAATTGTATAATAAGAAAAATCATGAACTTTAATAGGAAGTCTTTTATCTATATTCTGTCTTCAATGTAATATAACTTGATCTTTATTATGTTTTTTCAATGTAAAGTCATGACGTGATTCTCCGTTCTCTTTTCCCAAATTTGCAAATGTCAAGAAATATTCAAATAAGTGTTTGTTCCTGTGACAATCTGTATGCTCATTTATCATTCAGATGATACTTATTCCGATGAAAAGAAAAAAAAAACAAATTTAAGTATGTTTTGCAGATGTTCATAATAATTTGGATTTGTAAATTTAACTGTCTTCATCAAAACAAAGAAAATGGTGATTTGTTTATATGTTGATACTATGTGTATCGTTATTTTGTATATCTCTGTTGATATGTAATTTGATGGCATCATCTTTGTTCTAATCACCGAATAAGTTCTATATATGGTTTCGAAAGGGCTTTCTGATCGGTAACTATATGTTGATCGCTTCTGTTTATTGTGTTTCATGTAAGGATTTATATGATTATTATTGTTATTTAAGGAATTTTTCAATTGTTATTATTGCTCATTCATGATGATCTTCTCCGCTTTTGTCATGATTTAAACACGTTTTGTTCGTGTACGTTTATAAATATTTTTATTTACTTGTGAGTGTGTGTGTGGGAGTGCGTGTGTGTGTTTTGTGTGTGTTTGTGTGTGTATGCATGCGTGTGAGCATGCGGGCATGTGTGTTTTTATTGCATTTTTCGTAGTTTTCTTTTTGTGTATTTCTTGTGAAAATATGTTGTCCACATGTGCCTCATATAGCGTATTGGATTTAAAAAACACATATCTTCTACTGAAGCTATTTAATTTAATATTCACACGTCAGCGGGGTTTTATTTAAGGTCACTGTCCGATTCTTCTTAACTTCATTTTCGCAAGCGCCCCAATTTGTACTTTAAAATGTAAAGTTTAGTTCGGCATGCAAGCAAAATATAGGTTTAAGTTTACTTGCAATAAAAAAGTATATACTAAAGATATATTGTATGCACATTGTATGTCGAATAGTGGTGTTTCGTGCATGTTATTGCGTTATTTTCATGTTCCTTTTTGAGTTTTGTTTACGTGTTATTTCATGATCTGATTTACACTAGTTTTGTGCATAATTTGAAGTCTTATTTTGCATAAACTTTCTTCTCATTTTATTGTATTATTTTTCCTGTTAATTTGTATAAAATATTAATATTACATACAAAAATTCGTACAGTTTTACCGATACAATAATATTTTCATCTCGGTATGGCCTACAATTTGTTACCGCCCTTGTGTTTTTTTTTGTCTTTACTCTGTTGAAACAATCTGATCAACTTTCTGGCATTCGTAAGTAACTCAACGTTTATTTGCCATTGTGGGATTTTTCAGTATCATGAACACCCCAAAATTCGTCTGTTAAAAGAAACGGCATAGTGTCGAAATATTTTGGAATTTGACAATAACTATAATGTTTAATATTCAATATTACTTATCGATGGTAAATCCACAAACCGTAAAAGTATAATGATTTATAATAATAATCCTATTTTCACTCTTTCTTAACTCTTATTTAGCGTTAACATATTGAAACATATTTATTTTTAATTATTCGAACACAATGCTTTAAATCTTTACAATATTTGTTTGTTAGACTTGATCAATCTTTTTTAGATTGAAAAACGACGCCATGGACGAAGACCCACAGCTCTGACATTCAATTACACGTCAACATAGTATAGAAAACAGTATGCATGATATACGCGTGGTGCCTTAAGCGATATACGTGTTCAAATATGTATTTACCTTTCATGTGATTGCGAAATGCCTTTTGTATTTTACATTAAATCAATATAATTCAATAATAAACTAATTGGACACTATTTTCCTTAATTACTCTTACAAATGACTTGTCACAACTGAACTATTCGGTCTTTTCGTAATTAACGTCGAGCAAGAGTTGTCGTTCGTGCGGAACGGTATTGGGTAAACAGGTAAACAAACCAAAGGAGAACACGATCTGCATCTCAGATCGTTGAAATCGTAACATTAACTGTTCATTTCATTTCAAATTTACGCTATACAATAATATCTTCATTGATTGCAATGTATACTTATAGTTCTAGTGTGTTTACATTTGTATTTTAATTCTGCTTAGCAATATAATTTCGCGACCCAGAACTTTCCATCAGTAAAAGTTNACACTCTTTTTTTCTTTTTAACCCATTTAGCAGTAAAAGTAAGACTCTAAACATTTCCCCCATTAAGGAAAAAACGCGCAAATTTTTTCACCCAAAGTGGAAAATCAAGCGTAAAATTTCCCCCATATAAGGGCTAAAGGCCCCATCCCCCACAACCCCAAAAAAACCCTGACCTCACTTGGTAGAAGCACACACCAGGCCTTTTAATGATCATTTTGGGAAAAACTAATTACCTAGGTTAATTGGGAAATTCATGACATACAATTTAGTAAATTGGTGAAAAATTATTATTGCTATAAGTTATTATTGCTATAAATTATTATTGCTATAAATTATTATTGCTCTCATGTATTGATAAGAAGTCCAGTTTGAATCTGTTAAATATGAATGTAATAGCACAAATAATAATTTCCCTTCTAATTTCGACAAAATACGTAACACAGGCGTGCAATACCAAGTTTGTTGTCACATCAATTTCTTATTTCCATTTATTTAGTAATGTTTAAGTGTATTTTTAGCTCAATATTTAATCCGTCCATATCTACTTATCTTTGCACAAAATTGTAGTATCTTTATTATTTATCTTTAATGAAATATTAACAAACTATTGAATACAAATTATACATACATATGTATACAACACAATTTTTTAAGACATGTGATAATTAAACATATAACATATAAATCTTTACATATAACATATAAATCTTTACATATTAACATTTAAATCCTTCCTTTATCTGCCAGACTCACATGTATAAAAGAACTATCTATTTACTTGTATTAATTTTGGTCATTATAATATATAAACTAGTGTTTTTGGTAAGGTCCAATTTATAAAATTACAAGGTTTTAATACAGTGGTTTCCCTCTGTAAACTAGCGGTAAATATAGAGGATACCCAAATGCAAAAGATTTGTTCCAATGGGCTTTTTTTTGCTGTTAATTTGTAAAAAAAATATGCATATTTTGCTTTGGGAAAGGGTCTGACTATGGGACCTGTGAGATCAGTAGAAAAAGACCTGCTTTACACATTTATATACATTGTTTATATATAATATAAGGTATTAATGCCATGTTATATGTGACACATGTTTTTTTTTTCTACTTCAGTTGGTTAGTGGAGAGTTTGACATTGAGGCCAACTTTGTCATCCAGGATCCCCAGAATATTGTACAGATGCTGAAGGTGGTGGAAAACTGCCCAGTCACTCTTCAGGTATGTTATAGCACGACAGACCATACACAATGACTGAATGTACATATCAGCCTCATTCTGGGAAAACTGGGCTTAATGCATGTGCGTAAAGTGCCGTCCCATATTAGCCTATGCAGTCAGCACAGGCTAATCAGGGACTACTCTTTCAGCGTTTATGGAATTTTTCATTTATAGGAAGTCTCTTCTAAAAAAAAATCCAGTTTAGGCGGAAAGTGTCGCCCCTGATTAGAGAACTGCACAGGCTAATCTGGGGCAACACATTGCACATATGCGTTAAACCCTGTTTTCCCAGAGTGAGGCTTATTAATACATTAGGAAAGACCATACCAATATAAATATCAGCTATTTCCAGTATGTTGAACTGCATGTCCATTCTTCCCTACCTCTTAACCCTTTGAGCGCTGGAACCGGATTTTGANAATCACATCTTGTGTTCTTGGATAACTCATTTTCTGGAATTGAAAAGGGACCCTACTGCTTAAGAACGATGATTGTTCACGTGTTTATAGGGGCTTCCTGTCTAACATTATGTAATGGATAGCCCAATTTAAAGTCATTTTTTGTCAAAAAGTTTCTGTGCACTTTCTTGTTCAATATTTGTCAATTTAGTTCTCTATACGATAGTAAGGATTTACAAATAAAAATTACAAAATTCATATGAAATACAATGTGAGAACGTAGTAGTAAATTAAACATGATATTTTACTTTCCAAAGCATTTTATGTTTTAATGTCAAATACAGATAACGTAAGGGCTACTAAAGATTTACAATCACTAAATCTTGTCCTACAGGACAAGTAACAATTTTTGGAAATTTTACACCTCTGAAGATGCAACAACTTCTTAAGTCTTCGTTTATATTAATTTAAAATATACTGTATTTCATATGTTGGGTTACATGTACCTACACATCTAGTATGATTACAAATAGTCAGGTTTATTTTCCAGAGGTTTTAATAGCTAATTTTCTTGAAGCAATTAACGACAAGAATGGCTATAGGGAACTGTCTTCTGTAGACACTTTTACACCAATATGCATTTATATAAATTAGTTAATCAACAAAGTACATGTAATTAGCGCACGAAAATAAACATGTTTTACATTAAACTTTTTCTGTTAAATATATATAATTACCTATTATATAAATTTTATATATACATGTACATACTAAAATAATAGCTAAATCACAGTATGATTGAGATAATATAAAGATATTTTAGCAGAGTTTGAACATTTGGTGACTTATTAAGAACAACATAATTAATACAACTGAATTTACATCCTGGTTTTCTTCCTTTGTCTCAGTTATGAAATGAAGTTAAAATGAATGATTCATTGTAAGATAGTCGCTGTCAATCTATAGATTCAATGGTTCTGTATGTTATATGCACACTTCTTTTCTATTCCAGTCAAAAGGGGCAAAACTGTTCTCTATGAAGGTAGTGATTTCAGTTCACCTTTGTTCTTTTTTGTTAGAGATAGAAAATTCCATTTAGGGGTGTTGAAATTACCAAATATTTTTATCAAGATTATTTGCCTATACTTGTCCATATGCCAGTCAAATATTATGATATAATATTGTGATAATTATTAAATTCCAACCCTTAACCCTTTGCATGCCGGGAAATTTGTCGTCTGCTATAATGTTGTCTGCTGAATTTCTAAAATTAGCATTTTCTTTGATTTTTTATCAAAGAATGCTATCAGAATAGCAAACAGTTTGGATCCTGATGAGACGCCAGTACGTTCTGTGGCGTCTCATCTGGATCCAAACTGTTTGCAGAGGCCTTTAAAATTCGGTTCCAGCACTAAAAGGGTCATTTTCGATTCCTGTTCCTGGTAAAGTAAGCAGGACAAATCTTCTTGTCTGTGGTAGAATTTCCACACCCCACGCAGGGCTTTTTTTCCTTCTTAGAGAATGACCATTTTTCAAAATTTTGAGAAGCTGGCAACAAAAACATTTCACAATTTTGTGAAGTTTGAGACACAAAAAGTCACAATTTCACAAGGTTCGGCACTCATTTTTTTTACAATTTTGAACAAATCTTTACTCATTTTTTCACACTTTTGAAAAGTTTGGGACTCACAATTTTTCACAAAATGAGGGGCCAAAGACCTCTTAACAAAGACAGGAAAAAAGCCATGCCACGTCACAGTGTTCTTTAGTTAGTGCTTACTGTGTATTTCTTGGAGAATGTTTAATCAAGTTGGGAAACAACAGGTCTTACAGTTTATCCAGAGAAAGGAATGAAAGTGCTGTATTTTAGAAAAAGTTGTGCTTGTCGCAAATGCCTTAAATTGCACATGAATTGTTTAAATGAAGACCAGCTATTAGTATAAATGCAACCAGCGATTTTTTTCCTTCTTTATTAAGTACCGGTAAACGGCACTTTCCCAATTACGAAAAAACTACAAATTCCCCAATTGCTGTCCAAAAAATTCCCAATTTAAGGTNTGCATTTTAAAAAAAAAAAAAAAAAAAAATTTTTTTTTTTTTTGTTGTTGAAAATGCAACATTTAGTTAGTTTCCCTTTGCAGCTATATCAATATGGCTTGAACTTAGGTAAATATAATATTGACAGCTTGCAAACACTTAGTTTCAATTTTTAAGTAATTGGGAGCAAAAAATCAAATAACCCAATTTCCCAATTTGAGGTTTTCACGACTCGATTTTTCCCAATTTTGAGGTTTTCAAGACTCGATTTTTCCCAATTGACCGGTACGGGTACTTTTCCCAATTGGACAATATTTGGAGGATAACTAACGTGTCCGACACTTCAGTTAAGCAGTCATATTTGCCATATAATGTTGCCATTTGATTTTCTTTGTCCAAATCGGATCCTTTTTACTGGCACATACACGATACTGCCGTAATGGACATATCCTGTATACTTACTCATACACTATGCTTAGGTGTCGGACATATACTTTATACTTTCACAGACACTTAACTGACATGTCGGACATATCCGTTATACTGCTAAATACACTACAGACGTGTCAGACATCCGTTGTACTGCGACAGAAAATATACTGACGTGTCGGACATATCAGGTTTACTGGCACAGAAACTATAGAACCATGTCGGGAACATCCGTTTTACTGACATAGACATCATACTAACATGTCGGACACATTAACTTACTCAGATATCCTCCTGTCGGACATATCTGTTGTACTACCACAAACGTATATGTTTTACTGACACGGTTATAATACTTCGGTGTCGGACACAGTCTTTATACTGACACAGATACCATTCTTCCGCCTCGGAGTCATCCATTGTACTGAGAAAGACAACTTTCTGGCGTTTTGTCCACACCCGTTTTACTGACAGATTCTACATACTGTCGTGCCTGATACAATCATTAAACAGACACAGACGCCTTACGGCCGTGTTATCCGTTATACTGATAAAAACAACATGCTGCCGCGTCTTACACAATCATAAAACATACACCTTAATGGCGTGTAAGACGCATTCGTTAAACTGACACAGACACCCTAATGAAGTATCGGGCACTTCCGTTTTGCTGATACCTAACTGCTATGTCAGACACATCTGTTTTACGAACATAGACACGTAACTGCCGTGTTGGGACATATCTTCAATACTGACCAATACACCAGACAGCCGTGTTCGATACACACGTAACGTACTTAGTTGTTTTGACACAGATATACTACTGCCGTGTCGGACACATCCGTCAACCGACGCAGATACAGTTTTACCAACATATGTGATATTCTGACACAGAAATCCTTTTACGGTGTCGGACACAATCATAATACTGACAAGATACCACGTGGTCGGGTCGGAATTATCCGTTATGCGGACACAGACATCATACTGCCGTAGCGGACATGCGTGTAAATTTGACATACACATCATATTTCGGTGTCGAATACAATCGTAATACTTACTCTGAAACCATATTGACTTGTCGAGCAGAAATTTAATTCTGACACAGACATCATAATTTGGTGTAGAATACAATCGTTTTACTGACACAGACACGGTATTTCCGTGTCTGAAGTATACGTTTACTGAAACGCTTTATCGTGGCATTTGAGCATATCCGAATGTCAATAAAATGTTTTATATTATACAGATTTTATGCCCCCCCCCCAATGTTTTCAAGGAATCATGACCATTTGTCATTTTCCCTTATCTCATTTCGTTCGTCGGAATTTCTTTTAGCTCAAAGCACAAAACGAAAGAAGAGATTTGGCACTTTTAACTATATTATATTTGTGTATACTTTATATCGAGCGTATAGCGAAGCTACTTTCAACACACAAACATAAGAACTAACACTTATGGACTTGGGTTGATAGACCATCCGCATATAACTAGAGGTGGGTCACTTGGACTCACACTGGATCCGTCTGTCAGCTCGCCAGTCTGTCTATCTGTCGTTAAAAATACGATGGGAGAGCCTCTACATTAAATTGATCTCCTTAGATATCTGAATGCAAAATATACCCTCATGATGGAGTGCATAAAATCGGTGAAAGTGCCTATAGTGGGTTTATCTATCTGTTTTCCGCCGAAAAATACACATATTAGAATTATGTATAAGCAATTTTTGCTTACTTTATCAGTAGGCTCAGTAAGGACCAGAATACTCAAATCTAGCGGGGTTAGATTTGCTGCATATACATATATGTAATACATGTTATACATGACAAAGTGAGTCATGTTCTATTCGTTATTTGAACATTTTAAACATGATTGTGTTTATTTACTTTTATGCTGGACTTTTTATAATTTGTGTTCTACTCAAAAGCACACTAAAACTAGCATGATTTGTTTTATCGTTTTTATGCGTTTAAATGTAGGCAAAGGAATTTCTATGTTGATTTGCTTATTATTGGTAATCATGTTTGAAGCGATGTTTTTGTAGATATTTACACTGACTTTCATAAAATTAGACTAAAGAATAGAATGGATGGATTTTCGAATGGAGTTTCAACCTTTAACTTTACAGGGGAGATAACCACTGCCACCGGATTGACAAAGTCCTATCAGTGGTTAATTCTCTTAAGGGTTAACGGTAGTTAACGGCGTGTTTTTGTTTCTCCTTATTTAAAGAAAATAAGAGCATTTTTTTGGATATGTATACTTTGTATATATGGTTAGCCATGGAAAAGTGTAAAATGGATTCCGATTAGAAAAACATAAATGACTACACATAATAAAATTACCTGTCCGTTCGTCATTCCGTCTGTCGGATTTATGAGTCGCGCGTATTAATTAAACTTGTGAAGATGCTTGTTTACCAAACTCTCCCCTGCTCCTCAACGAAATACAGGGGAGTCATGGGTTCACAAAAGACGTCATTCAGTGTCTGCATGTATGCGCGTGTTAACTGTTTCTTCTAACGACTTCTCCATCTTAACCCCTCCAAAGAATTTAATTATACTTCACAGGAATACTCCCTGGATGTCACTATTTCACAGTTCTTGAAAACCACCCGATCTCTTGCGTATTTATATTGGTCCCTGCTAAGTGTGTTCAAATAATGTTCCTGATGGCAAAACTTACCTTGCCCCAGCAGTCAAATGTTTTATATAGCCATATATCGTAAATAACTTCAAATGTATTCTTTGAAACCGCATGAGTTTCATATTGGGCGTAACATTGAATAGTTTTCCTCTTCTAAGTTTGGTCGAATCATGCCTCTGGGGTCAACGACATAAATCTTCATAATCGTTCGTAATAACCTGTTTGCACTTGAATAAGAATGAACTACCAATCAGACACATGAGTTCAACTGATAAAGAAACGTTGCTGTCATGTTGATAACATCCGTTAGACAAACGTAACCATCCTTTCTATTTAATCTAATAAATATGTTTCACTGACAGACATGCTCCTGTTTTATCAGGCATTTTATTTATACTGGAACATACTCCATGCTTCAGTTTATAATACATCATTTATGCTGACTCAAACACCATAACGCAACGAGATGAAAAAGAGAAAACGTGCCGGACGTGGCGTTATGCCAACGCATAATTTGTTCTGACGTGTCTGACATATCTGTTATACTGGCACATACACTTTACTGACGTGCCTGACACATCAGTTATGCTAGCAGAGACACAATACTGTCGCATTGGACATATTCGTTATACTGATATGTACACTTTACTGAGGGCATTTCCGTTATACTGAATTAGAAACTATACTTACGCGTTATACATGCCCGTTTTATTTCCACGGACACTATACTGACGTGTCGTAGATATCCGCTATAGTGGCAAATGCACTATACTAGAGTGTCGAACACGTCTGATAAACTGGCACAGAAACTATACTGACGGACATATCCTTTTTATTGGCAAATACACTATACTGACGTGTCGAACATGTTCGTTATACTCACACAGCCGCTATAATGACGTGTTGGATACGTTTGTTATACTTGCACAGAAACAATTCTGACGTGTTGAACATTTTCGTTATACTCACACAGACGCTATACTGACGTGTTGGACATAACCGTTATACTGACACATCCACTTTACTGGCTTAACGTTAATACCAGTTACACTGGCACAGACATTATACGGACCTGTAGGACACAACCGTCATACTGACACATCCACTTTACTGGCTTAACGTTATTACCAGTTACACTGGCACATACATAATACGGACCTGTAGGACACAACCGTTATACTGACACATCCACTTTACTGACTTAACGTTATTACCAGTTACACTGGCACAGACAGTATACGGACCTGTAGGACACAACCGATATACTGACACATCCACTTTACTGGCTTAACGTTATTACCAGTTACACTGGCACAGACAGTATACGGACCTGTAGGACACCGTTGTACTAGTGTAGATAATATACTGCCATATCTGAACTATCCGTTTATTTGGAACATTCAATATAATCCCATGTCGGGAACATCCGTTGCATTGATATAGACTACATGCTTACGTGTGTACACTTCACGTTTAACTGACACAGATACCCTTCTGTTGTCTGACTTGTCCTTTGTACAAGCATCCACCTGTCATTTCGGACATATCCGTTTTATAGACACGGTCATCATACTGCGGTAACGGATACAATATTTATACTGACAAAGAGAACACACTGCCGTGTCTTATACAGTCATTTTACAGACACAGACACCTTACTGCCGTGTAAGACACATTAGTTGTACTGACACAAATATCATACTGCTTCGTCTGACCCAATCGTTAAACTGACACAGACACCTTAGTGAAGTTTCGGGCGTTCCGTTATGCTGATACAGACACCATATTGACTTGTTTTATACATTCATTTTAATGACACAGAACCTACCTGCTATTTCAAACACATCCGTTATACGAAGACAGACATGTAAATGCTGTGTGGGACATATCCTTTATACTGATAAATACACCAGACGGCCACGACCGATACATAGTAATATCGATGAATACAACATACTGTCGTGTCTAACTCATTGGTTTAACTGACACAGACAACGTTCTTCCGTTTCGGACATTAGTTGTTCTGACACAGACACCATACTACCATGTCGAACTCAAACGTTTAACTGACACTGACCACGTACTTCCGTTTCGGACATTAGTTGCTCTGACACAGACAACGTACTTCCGTTTCGGACAGTAGTTGTTCTGACACAGACACCATACAAACGTGTCGTACTCATACGTTTAACTGACACTGACCACGTACTTCCGTTACGGACATTAGTTGCTCTGACACAGACAACGTTGTTCCGTTTCGGACAGTAGTTGATCTGACACAGACACCATACTGCCGTGTCGAATCATACTTTAACTGACACATACAACGTAATTCCGTTTCGGACATTAGTTGCTCTGACACAGACACCTTACTGCAGTGTCGAACTCATGCGTTTAACTTACACAGACAACGTTCTTCCGTTTTCGACATTACTAACTCTGACACAGACAACGTACTTCGGTCTCGGACATTAGTTGTTCTGACAAAGACACCATACTGACGTGTCGAACTCATACGTTTAACTGACATAGACAACGTATTTCCATTTCGGACATTAGTTGCTCTGACACAGACACCATACTGACGTGTCGAACTCATACGTTTAACTGACACAGACAACGTACTTATATTTCGGACATTAGTTGCTCTGACACAGACAACGTACGTCCGTTTCGGACATTAGTTGTTCTAACAACGACCACGTACTTCAGTTTCGGACATTAGTTGCTCTGACACAGACAACGTAACTCCGTTTCGGACATTATTTGCTCTGACACAGACAACGTATTTCCGTTTCGGACATTAGTTTCTCTGACACAGACAACGTAATTTCGTTTCAGACATTAGTTGCTCTGACACAGACATCTTACTGCCGTGTCGAAATCATCCCTTTAATGACGCAGAAATCATTTCGCCGTATGCGACATTTGTGTTATTCCGGCACAGAAATCATCCTACAGTGTGGGACACAATAGTAAAACTGAAAAGATACCGCGTGGTGGTGTCCGAAGTATCCGTTTTTAAACACAGAGGCCATTGCCGTGTCTTACATATACGGTATTCTGGCAGAAGATAACACGTGGTCGTGTCCGAAGTATCCCTTATACTAACACAGACGTAATATTGCCGTGTCGGACATGCATGTCATTGTGACATAGACAATCGGTATCGAGAACAATCAGAATACTATCACAGGTACCATATTGCCGTGTCGGAGACAAATGTAATTCTGACACAGACACCACACTACGGTGTACAATACAATCTTTATACTGACACAGACACGGTACACGTTTACTGACACGCGTTAACTTGTCATGTGATTATATCCGAATGTTGATAATATGTTTTATATTATACAGATTTTATGCCCCACCCCACAGTGTTTAAGGGTTCATCGACATTAGTCCTTTTCCGTTCGCCATTTCGTTCCTCGGAATTGGTTATAGCTGAAAGCACTAAATGAAAGACGAGTTTTTGCACGTTTAACGATAATTTATATGTGCGTAGTTACGTCAAGCGAATAGCGAAGCTACTTTCAAAACATATACATTAGCACTCAAACTGATAAACTTGAGTTTATCAACCCGCCGCATGTAACTAGAGGTCTGTCTCTTGGATTCACACTGAATCCGTCTGCCAGATCGCCCATCATATATAATCAATATTTGACGGATATTTTTATCTGGTAATAATTTTGTGTGGGTCAAATCATCTTGAATATAATTTATAAACTGTCGAGTGCTTATTCGATGCACGCTTCCTGTCTGATTCGAACTCCAGAATATAAATAAATGCGGACTCCAAAGTACTGTTGTATTACATTCACTACACTTTATTGGCAGTGATCATGCTCAAAGCGGTACTTCATGTAACATTCCTTTGAAAAGACTGTTCTACTACTTCGTATTTTCGCGCGCAAGCAAAAACTATATTTGGGATACCAAATAACTGTTTTACAAAACGTTTATAAAAAGAAACAAATTTATTCATCAATTATAATGAAAGATTATCTTATATTTGAAATATAAAATCGAATAATTCGTCGGCACGCATCTTTAACGCCGTGTTGTTATGCCCCCGGTAGGGTGGCATATAGCGGTTAAACTGTCAGTCTTTCTGTCTGCCAGTCTGTGCGTCCGTCCGAAAACTTTAACAATGACAATAACTTTTGCAATATTGAAGATAGCAACTTGATAGTTTGCATGCATGTGTATCTCATGGAGCTGCACATTTTGAGTTGTGAAAGGTCAAAGTCAAGGTCATCATTCAAGGCCAAAGGTCAAAAAATACAATCCAATGGGAAGTAACAAGCTTTAAAGAGAGATAATTTCTATTTATCATTTGGCAGGAACAGATCATTTTCACAAGGGAAGTTATAATTTTAAAGGGATATAATAAAAAAATAAAAAATAAACAATTCAAAGCGGCGCAGTAGGGGGGCATTGTGTTTCTGACAAACACATCTCTTGTTCTAGAAATGTGTTACTGGTGTTTTAACAAGAAACATGAAGGTAGTGCTTTTTATTCAAAAGTATAATCATTTCAGATCTTCTCAGGCGATTGGTGGACCATTACCGTGATTCCGTTAGCAACGTGCCTCTGTCAACTTTGGCTCCTAGTCTCGATAAGAACATACAAGACATCTATGCCACTCCAAAAATATACAGGATTAAAATAGAGAATAGTGGGAGACGCACGAAACAGGAACAAATATCGACGTACAGAGATTGCTTTTATAAAGGTGATCATTTATCTAGACGTACATATCTACAAGGCGAGCCGGGTAGCGGCAAGACAACTTTTGCTGCCAATTTAGTAAACGACTGGTGTAACTTGCATGCGCCCTCGACGCAATCTATAAAAGAACAGACGGCCTTTGGTGACGTTGATACACTTCATAAATTCAAGTTTCTCTTTTTCATCTCGTTGCGCGATTCAAGAGAACATACATATGTAATGCAGATGATAACAAACAAGCTCATCCACAAAATCTATGCGGAAGAAGAATGGAAGATTGCGGACAAACTGGTCTTACAAATTATGAAAAATGTGATGTATCTCGTCATTCAAGACGGTCTGGATGAGTGGCCTTGTAAAGAAGCTCTGCCTTCTATGGCAGGAATTCATAAGGACCAGTGTATAGTTCTCACAACTTCTAGACCATGGAAACTCGCTGATGAACGTATCACGAATTCTCAAATAGACATATTGCTAGAAGTTGACGGACTTAGCGATTCCGTAGCATTCAATGAAAGGATACTACGTTGCCTACTTGACGAAACAAAGGATCTGAAAGAAAAAGTGAAGCAATTTGAGAAATTCATCTGGAGTCGCAACCTCGAGTCGATATCATCTTCGCCTATGCTGCACACGCTTGTCCTCTGTACCTGGGTTGATGATATGGCTGAAAGTCTCACCGGATCGTCACTGTGTGAACTATACACTACCATGCTTGAAAATCTATGTAAAAAAGCGAACCCACAAATGGGTTATTTTTATCAATACCACCCATCGACAGCAAAATGCTTTTCTGGAACGAAATATATTAAACCAAACATGGAAAACATAGATGCCATTGCTAAAGCTGCGTTCTCATTTTTGTTTTCAAATGAAAGTGAAACATCACTTGTGTTCAGCAACATAAACTTATCGGCTCATTTGTCTGAAAATGCAAAGCAGTTCGCACTAGATTCAGGATTGTTATCTAAAAGAACAGGTAAAAAATCTTATGATAATACAAACTCGTTTGTCCACAAGACAATTCAGGAATTCTTAGCGGCTCATCACATCTCCAGCAATACAGACGTTATTGATAACGTTATTTTCGAATATCTTAAACTCCATGGGAATTCATATCTGGATTTGTGTCAAGTTTTCATATTCCTTTGTGGCTTCAACATCTCGGCAGCTAGTAAACTATCTGCATGTATGAATGAGTTGGACGTTAATAGCGAGTATGCACTGATGAATGAGGTCGACACTTATCGTTATCATCAGAGGGATTTCCAAGAATGCATCCTCTCGGGTTATATGGAGGCTGTAGCAAACAAGAACACTCCAATAGACCTACATCTGAGTCACTTTCACTTCTTCAGCCTTGGTAATGTCGAAGATTTGATTAAGATCTGGGCACTGAACACTTCACGGGCTCGATTTTTATCTGTTCAAGATATAGACAGACATGTATTAATGCGTTCACAAGACGCGTCGTCTTCTCTTTGTCAGGGACCTGGCCCTGTTTTATTATCTGCACGTGACTATTCTGGTCCCTATACAAGAGCCGATCAGGAAGAAGTCAGATCGTCTGCATCTTGTTTGGAGTTCGACTTGTCATCGTGTCACAGCCTGGAACGGCTGGTGCTCCGCGGTCAGTTTGGACGCGGTGATTCTATAACCATGCTACCAAATGCACTGCTGGGTCTGAAGAATTTGAAATATCTGGAGATATTAAACGATTGTAAATGTGAAGCGTTTGACTTAACACATTGTGAACACATAGAATCAATTAAACTCGAAAAAGGAGTAACTTTATTACCACTCTCTCTTAATAATTATAAGACTCTAAACTGTATTGAATTATATACAACTTATGACGGACTGGATTTGTCACTATTCGAAAATTTAAATTCGATAACATTCAGCATTAAAGTGAAAGTGTTGCCGAAACCACTACCCATGCATAACAAACTTATTTATATTGGCGTTCATGATGTCGATTTCAACAGTTTTGACAATGAGGCCATTCATACATGGTGTCTATTAAACGGTGCAGATCCACTTCAGAGTGCAGGCTATACCCCAGTACTGTCTTCCGTAGAACGTATTAAATTGCACAATGCCACATGTTCCTCCACCTGGCTACGCAGTCTTTTAAGCACGTTGTTGACACTCGATCATAGGGTGGAGTGTGAGCTGTGGTACTGTAAAATAACTTCATCCGATCACGAGGTAAAGAGTCTGGGAGACAGGCATAGTATATCACGATATAGTATAACAACGGATTTAAACAATACATGCACAATCGATGCTCATGAAGACTGTCCCGTTATATGGGAGACGCTGCTGGATCAGAATATCAATCATCTGAGTCTGAGTCGCGATGATTGCATGGAATTTTTGGAAATGAATAATGTTTCGTCAATGTCACGGTCACTAGCATCCCTCTCACAGCTGGAAACACTCACAATGCATTTACATGAATATATCGACCTACAGCTACCTCCATTATTGAAGCATTTGACTATCTATTATGATACATTGTCTCCAGCTAAACTTCGCTACCTGGTAAACAAACTGTCTACAAGGACTCAATCGGTTGTGTGTAGATTGGAATTTTGTTGTGGTTATACAATCAAAAAATGGAAGTTCAAAAACGAAATCAATTGCAATCCACCAGAGGATTACATCCCCATCGAACAGGAACTCGAGGCTCGGGAGCATGTTGAAGTGAAACGATTTCGAATATATGACCGGACACCTAACACCTATGCATGGTCTCATGATGCCTGGTCTGTACGTGACAGTTTTGGTGATGATGAAAATGGCGATGATACAGCTGATGATAAGTCGTGTTACAGAAATGCAACATTTTGTCCTAACGCCCTCAGTCGCATAATAATGCGGCTTAATATTAACTGTGTTTAAGATCCAGCCTTGAACTGGTGAAGTGGTACATGGGACATGGTTTTGATATTTACATGTGTATTATATATTTCCGGAATATTTTCCATAACTGTGTTTAAGATCCAGCCTGGACCTGGTGAAGTGGTACATGAGACATGGTTTTGATATTTACATGTGTATTATATATTTACGGAATATTTTCCATAACTGTGTTTAAGATCCAGCCTTGACCTGGTGAAGTGGTACATGGGACATGGTTTTGATATTTACATGTGTATTATATATTTCCGGAATATTTTCCATAACTGTGNCAACACGTTCACAAGACGCATCGTCTTCTCTTTGTCAGGGACATGTACCAGTTTCATTACCTGCACGTCAGTATGCCGGTCCCTCTACAAGAGCCGATCAGGAAGAAGGCAGATCGTCTGCATCTTGTATGGCGTTCGACTTGTCATCGTGTCACAGCCTGGAACGGCGTGAGCTCGGCGGTATGTTTGGACGCAATAATAATATAACCGTGCTACCAACTGCACTGGTGGGTCTGAAAAAGTTGAAATATCTGGAGATATTAGGAGGTTGTAAATGTGAAGCGATTGACTTGTCACATTGTGAACACATAGAATCAATTGAACTCGGACAAGGAATACCTGTATTACCACTCTCTCTTAATAATTATAAGACTCTTAACTATATTAATCTATATACATCCTATGACGGACTGGATTTGTCACTGCTTGAAAATTTAAATTCGATGACAATCAGTAGTAAGGTAAAAGTGTTGCCGAGACCCCTACTCATTCATAACAAACTTACTCATATTGGCTTGAATGATTTCGATTTTAACAGTTTTGACAATAATGCCATTCAAACATGGGGTCTACTTAACGGTGCAGATGCAGTTCAGTGTGTAGACCATACTCCAGTACTACCCTATATAGATCACATTGAATTGTTTAATGTGAAATGCTCCTCTACCTGGCTACGCAGTCTGTTAAGCACTCTGTTGACACTCGATCATAGGGTGAAGTGTCGGCTGTGGAGCTGTAACATAATTTCACTCGATCATGACGTAAACAGTCTGGGAGACAGTCATAGTATGTCACAATATAGTATAACAACGGATTTAAACAAAACATGCACACTCGGTGCTTATGGCGACTTTCCCGGTCTATGGGAGACGCTGCTGGATCAGAATATCAATCATCTGAGTCTTCGGAAGATTAATATTAACAACAATATCGGATATTTGGAAATGAATAATGTTTCGTCAATGTCACGGTCACTAGCATCCCCCTCACAGTTGGACACGCTTACAATGCATTTAACTGTAAATATCGACCTACAGTTACCTCCATCATTGAAGAGTTTAACTGTGTGTTATTATACATTGTCTCCAACCGAACTTCGCCAACTGGTGAATAATTTGTCTAAACGGACTCAATCAATTGAGTGTAGATTGGAATTCGGTTGAGGTATAACAATAAAAAACAACACGATCACTGACATTCCACCAGAGAAATATATTCCCATCGGACAGGAACTCGAAGCATTGGAGCATGTTGAAGTGAAACGATTTCTAATATATGACCGGACATATAACATCCGTAATTGGTCTGATGCTCCCTGGTCTGTACGTGACAGTGGTGTTGATGATGGTGATTATGTCGGTGAAGATGAGTTGTGTAGAAGCTTTTTTAGTCAGCTTGACATCATCTTCGGGTTTATTAAATGCCACAATTGCATATCAATGCGACTTCAGATTAAGTGTCAAGAACACAACAACACAATTAGAATTGTACATGTTTGAACATGTTATTGCGTCGGACACCAACGCGACTTCCGACCGTGTTAAAAACTAAGCCATGAACTAGTGAAGTAAAACATCCGACTATATGACACAAAATCGATGCTAAAATGTGTGTAATATATTTTCCGAACTTTTGTTTTGATCTGCAAAATACATTGCATGCATACTTGAATAATTACGATTATTGTAATGTGTATACAATTCTCATAACGAGGTAAATAGTTTCCATATCAAAATGATTCCCGTGTTTTTTTGATTACTGAATGCCATTTCTTGTTGTGGATGTAGATCTACCGGTTATCATTATCAGAACAGAACAGAACAGATAGTGTATTTGCGTCTTCATTATATACAGCTCATCGTCAAAAAAAAGCAATAAAGCAATAATTAATACACATGCGTCAAAATAACAACAACAACAACATGTTTATGCATTTTTTTAACAACAAAATGAGTTTTTGTGAGAATGTATGATGTAAGACAAAGCTCTTTCTATTTTTACAAAGTTAAGTGAATGTTTAAAATCCGTGATTGATTAAGAAAAAAATGCAGTTTGAAATTATATACAAATATTCAGTAGTGGGAAACAAATTAACTTTTCATAAATCTATATTTTATCGGCTCTAATTTTATATGCTTTAATATAGAAATTAGCTAGACGTATCAATACATTTTTTTTCTGGGCTCATTTAATAATTGTAAAAAATTAAACCTACTTGGTCTTTTTCTAAAAACATCAGGTATAAGTGTATTTCTAAAATTAGTCAAACTATTCGTCAAAGTTTGTGTTCGTCACTGTAATTGACTATATTTATATTTGAATTACTTATTATTGCAGTTTCTTTAGCACTTTGATTGTTAAAAGTCATCGCTATGAAAGATGTCGAAAACGTTTGAAATGATAAAAACCAACCGCTCTTTTAATTGTGTGTAGAATGTGAGTGTGAAACGCCACATAATTTTATTATTCTTTGAATAGTCTGTTCCTGTTTCTTATAGACCTCTAAGAAACTCAATGAGAGTTGGCTGATATCAAAGTTAACGCGCTATTAACAGTAAAGGGAGGTAGTCCTAAAACCGTTAGCGGAGGTAATCGATGAGAGTAGTTTTATTTTAACTGATCTATTGATAGCCGCAGATACTTAATGACTACATGTTCTGCGCGAAAAAAACAATTCACTATGACGTAGCATAGTGCACAATTTTATTTATGCTTAAATATATAATACACATTATATGTTATAATTAACTTCACCTCGACAAGAATATCATCATGATTTGTTTAATGACTGTTTAATGGACTTTCCGGTAAGCGCAGTGATTGATACACGTGCTGCTTACCTCGGCGACCCAGTTTGAATCCCCGTGCCCGGGAGCACTTGAATTTGGTTTGTGGTCACCATCCGCAGAAAGATGAGGTTTCCGCCGGGTACTCTGGCTTCCCTTCACAGCCGAGATCCACACATACATTGAAAAAGAAGAAATTGAACAACAACATAGCTGGAACTTGCAGCTATTATTCACCCTTCGTCAAGACTTCGTGATTCTTGTAATTTAATTAGATAGGAGTGCTGGGACACACTCCGGGTCCTCATAATAATGCAGCCTCAGGCGCGGAAGGACATCATAAACTGAGAAATATACACACACGACTGTTTTTCTATTTCGGTTTCATTCGAAAGTAGTTTATTCACAGTGAAGGTCAATTATTGATTGCATGTAGTTAAACAACTGAAATATATGGCATACATGATTTAACAGTGCTACTTCAATCGGTGAATCGTAGTAATGATTTTTTTTTGGCAAATGTTCTACTTTCTTGCAAGCAAACAACTTAACTCTGGAATTCGGCCAAAGTACGTTACATATTTTTCATTTAATGCTTGGGTATTTTATTCGGCTTATGTCATCTACCTGATTCTACTTCTAATCGATGAGCGTATATAGTTTATGTATATGGGAATCGATACGCATGCAATAAAACCTATATTGATAATAATGCAGCTCTGGCAATTATAAAATCGATCCAACAAACATTTTAAGCAAAGCGGACAATATTTGTACATGTCTCAAAACTATATGTCGTCATGTAAGAAAGCTGATGTTGAACTGTATTGCTCACCTAGCACATCATACAACGTGAGTTGACATTTAATGAACTATGTTATTTAAGGACTTCCGGAATGGATAAACATTGAGCTATCAAGTCACCTATTCACTTTGCCCCATATGAAATTCCAAGGTCCCGATATGGGTAAAATAAAATGTGTGTTTTATTATGTCACATTTAATGCTTTCATGTCATCTGTTATACAACCGTTTCAAATAGTGTTTTATATGTTTAAATACATGTTACAGAAAATATGTTTGAAGATGTTGATGATCACATGTTCAGTATATTAAGTTGCTTATATTTCTTTGGTCATTTCTTTTTTTATAAGCCGTTTTTTTCGCATGACGTTTTTTTCGTAAAATATGAAAAATAGTCTGTCAGTTAAAAGTATGGAATACGAACAGATTTAACTTTCGTCGTCATCTTTTGGATAATATTGATCTTTTCTGTCCATTCGTACGTATGCTTGCCACAGTATCAGACAGCCATACTAAGACAAGTCTTGAATAAGCTTAAGTTTGAAATATCCATAACTAGACTAAAAAAAAAGTTACAAAAAAGGAAATGACCTTTCAAAACTAACTGTTCTAATGCATCATAACTCCTTATTTAAAATTTCAAAGAACTTCGATAGGCAGCACATGCAACATCTATTTTTGCGCATGCGCTTTACATAGCAATCAATTTGCTTGGAGCATATTTATTCTTTGAATGCATAAATAAATCCGTTTATATCCGTGTAGTTATATGATATACTTTCTCACATCTTCATAAGAAGGATGCTTGTTCATTACAGCACAATGATTGTTAGAAGTGCATGTCATAGATTGTATTGATATTGCAACTGTAATTAAATATGTAGTGTAATGACAGCTGAGTTCTATATTGTTCAAATCGTTGTTAAGATACTGAAAGGCAATGGTTTTTATTTTATGTATTAGAAACCATGACCTACCCAACTCAGATGCCTGGAATAATGTCTTCACACGTTAAGTTTCATCACAGCATCACTAGTTGCTTCTCAAGCTGTTAAGCAACATTATGAGTTTAATGATACCAACATGTGAACATGACTCCGCATCTTCTGCACAATGCGTTTTTTGTACAACATTTCCGGATTTAAATAATAAATTAACGTATTATGTGACCCCCCAATACATTTGCATGTACAGATTTTAGATGACGCAGTTCAATTTAAAACAAACTTCAGACAGAACGTGTCTTCAACCAGATAACTTCTACGATAACATAACATAAAGGAAATGATTGTGGCAGGTCCCAATTTTGATCATTTGATGCATGCCAAATCTTTGAGCCTCCCTTATCGTGAATATTCCATATACCCCACGCGTTTTAAAGGCCTGTCTGTCATACAAATTTGCCTAATCTTTGAGTCTCCGTTAGCGTGACCGATTCAAATCTCCCATGCCCTTTGAAGGGTTGCCATGTCACTTTGCCCAGATATGGCAATTATTGAAAAGATGTCTAAAAAGTATGAGTCATAAAACAGGATCTCAAAAAAATGCAGGCATTAGAAAACACTATTCACCCTACCCTTTCGTTACATTTTCTCAATCAAAATTCGCAAAACAAATCATCTCATCGGGTGCTTTGAATAGCTGGGACATCATAATGCCAAAGGTGAGGTCATGGGTCTAGTTGTTTCCCTTGCAGCGATAATGGTTAAGGAACATTATGTGTATTCAATATAGGTTCACAAAACAATAAAAACGTTTGTGCTTGGAATGGCCTGGATTTATAATGTCAGAGGTGTGTTCATAGTTAAGGTATTGGAGGCCGCCGTGGTGCAGTTGTTATGGTATCCGGCTAGCGACCTGGAGATCACGGGTTTGATCCAGTGTAAGCCTTATTTAGATCTCCACCAAAGTCACCAAGCACTGGTTCTTCCCAGGACACGGCCCTGATAGCCTTAGGCTTTGGATGCAATCGAGCTTAAACAAATAGGTTTAAACGTGGAGCAAGGAAAGACGTCAAAATGTGTACTCAGTTTGTAGATTTTGATATTCACAGTTGCGTCAGATTGGCTTCAAAAGAACTCGTTAAGTTAGTAACATCAATAGTCGATTACCTAAAAGCCTTATTGTTTGGTGCACTAAAAGAAAGATAATATGTTACCTTCAACATGTTCAATATGAAGAAGTGAAACCCCAGAAGCTGCAGCAGTATTGCAGTTTTATCATACACACCTCTGTGGTCCTTTATTTATGGCAAGGAACCAATTGCCAAAACGGTACAGTACGGCACAAAACGAAACAACATATACACATAGTAGAATAAAGCTGGGGTCACCGCCTTGAAACGGTCAATGCTAAGCATTGGGGGTTTAAACCAGTTAATGAGCGCTCAACCTCACACTTGGCCCAGCAATATTCATGATACATATAAGTGTAAATAAAATTTAACTTCATAGCAAAACACGGCAGCACGACTCATTATCAGGGCCTCTCGATACACTTATTCTCTGGATACACCCATTCTCTCAATACACTCGTTCTCTCGATACACCCATTCTCTCGATACACCCATTCTCTCGACACACCCATTCTCTCGATACACCCATTCTTTCAATACACCCATTTTCTCGATACACTCATTCTTTCGATACACTCATTCTCTCGATACACCCATTCTCTTGATACACCCATTCTATCGATACAATCATTCTCTCGAAACACCCATTCTCACGCTACACCCATTCTCTCGACACACCCATTCTCTAGATACACCCATTCTCACGATACATCCATTCTCTCGATACACCCATTCGCTCGATACATCGATTCTCTCGATACACCCATTCTTTTCGATACACCCATTCTATTTCACCTTTAAAAGAATGTGATGGCAAGATAAGGTTCACAACATATTTTTTTCAAACCAGATTGTTCATAGTATGGTCATACACAAAAGGGCATAGGATGGCGAATACTTGTTATTGAAGGTGTTTGCATACATTATATGAGAAATGTGACTTTAATGGTCATATATTAATAAATTGACACATCATAAAATGTCAAATTAACATATTAACAATGTTGCAGTTGAGTTATAAAATAGATAGTATGCCTGATTAGTGATGGACTTTGACAAAGACTTACCGCACAGGAACAATTTGCGGGACCCAGCAACAAAATAAATTCAATTAAAAAAGATCTACATACATGCTCCAAAGTAGAATCAAGGTTCATGATGTTTGCATAAAGTCTACCGTAGTTTCGTGTCAATGCATCGTTTTTTTTTCTTGAGAATTGTATTTTAAACTTAAAAGTTTCTAACGAAAATGGAAATTCTTACAAAATCCTGAAAAGGAACCGTACCTCCTACAGTCTGAATGATGGATCTAAACCTTAAACCGGTATCTTAATACGTGATCTCATGAAAGCTTCCATTTAAACTAGACAGTATGAAAATCCAAGTATTAGGGTCCACCCAATCGCATCGTAAGATAAAAATTATCGCGCAGTTCGGTCAACTAAGTCGTGTCGTAAAGAAAATTACAAACTTCGCGATCCAATACTACAACATGTCTCAGGTGGGCTAAAATTCAATCCGTTTCGAAATGCCCATTATTACAATATCACATATCGACAAAGCTTTCATAAACCGGATAGATCTTCGCATGCGCTGTAGCTTAGCAGTGAAGAAGGCTGTTTAAGATTGTGGAATACAGAGATAGAGGAGACAACAAGGTAATAATGTTCCTTTTATTTCTATTAAATCTTCGGGAAACTATGTTGTGTCGTGAATCGGAATATTGTTTTGTCAATTATCAACCACGAATTTAAAATAACGTATATACTAAGATTCGCATTGGGTTTAACATTCTTTGTAACAGTACAGGCTATATTAATGAGAGACGAAGATCAATACCCCACGATCGATAATACGCGCGACTGTCTATTCATAAATCTTGTATAGCACCTAACCATTGAATAAGCGAAGATTTAAATCTTCATAATTTAATTACACAATACATTACACATGTAACTTTTCTATATTCATTGAAAAGAATGTGCGCTGTTGTTGTTCATAACCGCAACTTGTTCAACCTTGTCGCAGCGGTTACCTACTTCTTACTCCCGACAGTGATCTCTATTTCAAGGGCGGGGTAGATTAATATAGAAGTGTTTCATGCTAAGATATAAATACATGGTAAATGAGGTTGTGTGCGCGCACGTGTGTTTATGTGCGTGCGTGCGTGAGCGTACATCTTTGCGTGTGTGAATTTCGAAGTTTATAAGTCCTTCCGCGCCTAAGGCTTCATTAAGTGTGGACCGGAGTTTGTCCATTAGCTTAGCATATTACAGCTATGCTCGGAATCAGTCAACACATTTGGGTTTTATTTGCTACCCGTTGTTTGAGCGGGTTCATAATCTACAATCAGGCTATGGATACCTAAATCATTTTAAACTGATTTAGTGAGTAAATAAAGAGTGAAACTGCAACACGAGTGATCACGGTCGTCTAACGATATATTTTCGGGTCGTTTCACATTCGTTCTATCTAGCATGAAACCCACGGCGCACGACGACATACGCCGGACATAGGTTGATCACAATAGCCACCTTGAGCAAAAATGGAAACGTCAAAGATCTTGCATAAAACTGCAAATCCCAGAGGTTAAATGTTGGTATGTGACATCGTATAGTGAGCCTCTACAAAGTTGTTGAAATCATTCCCCTTGGGTTACTTGATTTACATAGACTTTTATTGCAAAAAAACTTTAGACAGAATTGTAAATAAACATAATTTATATTTAACATGATTTATATAGATTTGTATAGCTAAATCACTTTTAAAATCTTCTTAAAAACGACCAGGCAAAGAGGTGTAATATTTAGCATGTAATATTGTTTGCCGGTCATCAACTAAGTTTTTCAAATCATTCCCCTACAGTCAAAACAGGCTCTGATGATTACTTGTTGTTTTAGCAAGATCAAGATGTGTGATAATTGCATTGTATGATGATCTCCTACCAAGTTTGTTGAACTATGGCCCCTAGGCTCTAAATTGGACACGGTCAGGGGGAAATTTATTTCCCCTGATATGTGTATAGTGAACATGGACACCAAAAGCTATGAAACCGCAAAGTGAAAACTCAAAAACCATCTTCTTTGAGACCACAAAGCTCAGAGGCGTGGTATTTGGCATATAACATTGTTTGGTGGCCCTTCTACCACGTTTGTTCAAATCATTTTCAAGGTCAAAATTCGGATCCGCCCTGGTGGTATCTTATTTCCCTTAAATGTTAAAAATGAAAACTATATTTAACACAATATTCTCCTTTGCAAATTGCATTCCTAGATGTTTGATATTTGTTATGTTATATAATACGATGGTTTTCTACCAACGATAACGCAGCATGAAATCAAAGATATTTGTTCTTTAGAATCATGTAGTGGTCATGTACACAATTTGCTCAATTCATACGCCTGGAATCGAAATTGGCGATGTCCCTTTAACGGAACATATAACTTTTTACATGTTTACATATGAAACTACCCTGCGCAGGGGTTGATACTTGGTTTGTAACGTCATATAGTAGTCTTCTACAAAATTGGCCCTGCCATTCTGGTAACTTGTTTTTGTAAAACTTAAAAAAAAAACGGCCGGCTTAAATCACTCTTGTATCTAGTATTACATTTTGAATTCAGATGAGAAAATTCAGGCCCTTCTTGTTATAAATCTATATTTTAATCGTCATTTATTTTGTGAATATGTCCTTTTATACTTGAATATTATGGAAGCAACCGGTGGTTATAGTTGTGTTATTTATTTAGATTCATAATTGATTCTCATACGCCATCTATAAATTAATCATGCCTATACAAAGAGAGGGATTTCGAGCGCAAATTTACTAGTCAGAATGTTTCTTATTTTCATTAAAATATTTAATGTATGCCATCTAATTATGTAGTAAATGAATATAATACTGATAGGAAAACTTTGTATACCATAATATAGACAACCGTGTATCCAACTACTCTATATATGAACTAATGACATCACAGATATTAGTTCAAGATTTAATCAAATGTTAAGCTGTATTTGTGATCTACAATACATTAATATAATATGGTGATCACCGTGCATGCACGATATACAATATATGTATTGTATGTTTGCAAAATTAGTATATTACAATTCCAAGAAAGTGAAATATTGAATAAAAAGCATACTTAAGGGATGTATACTTGGCGTTGTCCGTCTGTCCGTCAGTCCGTCCGTCTATCCGTCCGTTCGTAAGTCCGTCGTTCGGTCTGTCACAAACTGTCAAGGCTTTATCTCAAAAACTTTATAAGATATCAGCATGAAACTTCATGGATGTATAGATAGCAATAAGGACTAGTGCCATGCGAAGAATCATAGCCATACATTTTCTTAAATAAGAGTTATTGCCCTTTTTGTATGATGAACTTTTTCATGGCTATATCTCAGATACTTTAAATATTTCAATATGAAACTGTATGGGTGTATATATATCAATGAGGAGAAGTAACATGTTCAAGAACCATAACTCTACACTGTTTCAAATATACGAGTTATTAACCTTTGTTGTTTTAGTATGATTTAACTTTTTCAAGGCTAAATCTCAGATACAATACACGATTTCAACATGAAACGTTATGGGTGTGTAGAAATCAATGGAAAGAAGTGCACTGCATTAGAACCATTACGCTATTCTTTCTTAAATAAGAGTTATTTCTCATTTGTTGTTTTCGTATGATGTAACTTTTAAGGGCTTTTTCTCATATACGATACATACAACTGTAATTTCAACAAGAAAATTCATGGGTGCATATATATCAATGAGGAGAATTGCAATGCATAACAACAATAACCCTTCGCTTAATTTTGTTTTAAGAATTATATTGCATATCAAGAAATTTGCACCCATCCATAAATAAATTATTTTGCGGGGTATATCAATTCAACGAATTTGCTTGTCTTGTCTCTTCTTCAGAAAAACAACAGAACTTTTGATGACTACGAAAACATGTTGAGATTACATGGCTGCCAACAACAACATATTCACCGACAAGGAGACCAATAACTGGTTCAAGGCGTGCATAGCCCTCAATGTCACTAAGGAAGGACTGACTAACTTCGTTAAAACAGAGATCAAACATGTCCATACTGTTATTGGCAGAGGTTGCGGAAATTGTACTACGGAGAACTTACTAAGATGTCCCACTAAAGGGATATGTAAAAGATATTCAAACAACTGCAACTACCATACACAAACCAAGCAACCCCGCCAATGCCCAATGAAATTGTGTGACCTCGTCGCAAAAAGTATAACCTCACAACATAGATATTATGGACCTTCTTGGATCAACACAAAAGCGGAACTGTGGTTGACAGATTATTGGCAAATCGCTAAATGTTTTTTCCCACCAGATGGATATATTAATGTTTCGTCGATTTATGAAACGGACTTCAATGGTGTCATCAGCGTGCTTCTTAACTGCAAGCATTTTGATAGTTGTTTCTCATTTATTATTGCTCCAAAACCACCAGCACCGGAATGCCTTTTAACACGGGTAAGTGAGAATAATTACAATGCAAACATATCTACATGATTAACCAACTATGCCATTGACTCTGTCGAGACGATGCTAAATTTTTATTGTTTTTATTTATCTGTGGTTGTTAATCAATGAATCATCCGAACAAATTGAAGTATTATTACAGCGTTTTCAACGTTTATGTATACAGGCCCGTCGAATAGGCCGAGCTATTCGTCACACACCCGAGTGCAAAGTTACAGACGCTGAACTACATGACTTCTTCCAGACACTGGACACGCTTCTGGCAGATCCAAAGTGTTTAGCCCAGGATCCTGCTGCTAAATCAGCCAGAACAAAACTATTTAATGTAAATATACAGGTAGTATTATGATTAAATAAGACAACATCCGATTTTTCCGGAGGGTACTATAAGTTTATACCCAATCTGTCCTCTTGTCCTTCCGTTTGTCCGTCCGTCTGTATGCTAGAAACAAATCTGGATCCTGTGATTACTGCAAACTATTGAAGCTAGGTTGATAAAACTTGGGATGTGGATAGAATGTCATATGGGGAATATATACGATATTTCAGTTTTGTGCGTTGGTCCTTCCATACGTTAGTCCGTCCGAAAAATTCTAAAATAACTAAAAAGAGTACTTGAGCTACATATATTATTGAACACTTAAATATGGATCGTGCGATTGCTCAACAAGTGTTTGGGCTAGATTGATTTATACTTGGTTGATAGAGGAGAATATTGGGAAATACGCGCATCATTTCTATTTTTGAAGTAATAGAGTTCTACTTAATTATTTATGTATAGTACACTGTAGTTGCAGAATGATCGTCTTTCACTTACCGAACTGGGCGAGCTGTTGAAAGAAGCAAATCAGACCCTCATACACGCAAAAGAGGCCGGAGAACGTTTTTTTAAAGAGTCTGCAAGGGCCATGACAGAAGGTCTGAATACCTTAGATGCTGCAATACAGGCTGGCGAAAAATGCATTGACAGCAAGATTCATGACGGCGGACAGTGCCTTGAAAACAAAACGCAGGTTGGAGAACAACGCATTGAAAGCAAGACTCATGTTGGGGAACAATGCATTGAAAACCAAATACAGGATGGGGAACGACGCATTGAAAGTAAGATTCATGATGGGGGACAATGCCTTGAAAACCAGACAAAGGTTGGTGAACAACGCATTGAAAACAAGATTAATGATGGGGAACGATGCCTTGAAAACCAGACAAAAGTTGGGGAACAACGCATTGAAAGCAAGATTCATGATGGGGAACAATGCCTTGAAAACCAGATACAGGTTGGGGAACAACACATGGAAATTAAGATTGATGATGGGAAACAATGCCTTGAAAACCAGACAAAGGTTGGGGAACAACGTATTGAAAGCAAGATTCATGATGGAGAACAATGCCTTGAAAACCAGACAAAGGTTGGGGAACAACGCATTGAAAGCAAGATTCATGATGGGGAACAATGCCTTGAAAACCAGACAAAGGTTGGGGAACAACGCATTGAAAGCAAGATTCATGATGGGGAACAATGCCTTGAAAACCAGACAAAGGTTGGGGAACAACGCATTGAAAGCAAGATTCATGATGGGGAACAATGCCTTGAAAACCAGACAAAGGTTGGGGAACAACGCATTGAAAGCAAGATTCATGATGGGGAACAATGCCTTGAAAACCAGACAAAGGTTGGGGAACAACGCATTGAAAGCAAGATTCATGATGGGGAACAATGCCTTGAAAACCAGACAAAGGTTGGGGAACAACGCATTGAAAGCAAGATTCATGATGGGGAACAATGCCTTGAAAACCAGACAAAGGTTGGGGAACAACGCATTGAAAGCAAGATTCATGATGGGGAACAATGCCTTGAAAACCAGACAAAGGTTGGGGAACAACGCATTGAAAGCAAGATTCATGATGGGGAACAATGCCTTGAAAACCAGACAAAGGTTGGGGAACAACGCATTAAAAGCAAGATTCATGATGGGGAACAATACCTTGAAAACCAGACGAAGGTTGGGGAACAACGCATTGAAAGCAAGATTCATGATGGGGAACAATGCCTTGAAAATCAGACTCAGTCTGGACAACAACGAATTGAAACCAAGACACGGGATAGCATTGAGCGCATAAATAAAGCAGCGAACGAAAAGGGGCTCGAAGATTACGAACTAAACGCAGCAGGTTTGTATACGGGTTCATGTTATATCCATCTTCACTTCGTTATAACCTCATTACAGTTTATTTTTTATTTACAACATGTATTTAACGATCCGTCAAACTGATATAGAAATCTTAATGTCAAGGTGGATGCATGCGCTAGGCTAACACAACCATCTTATTATAGATTCGAAAACATCTCTTATACTGACACATACACTTTGCTGCCATGTCGGATATATCAGTTTAAGTGACAAGCTCAACCGAACCATGTCGGACAAATCTTTTATGATGCATGTGGCATATGTCCGTTATTCTGCCACATAGATTATACTACCGCATCGGGGCAATGTATCGGACATGGCTGTTATACTGGCACAAAATCTATACAGCCGTGTGGGACATTTCCGTTATACTGGCAAAGACACTATATAACCGTCTCAGACATATCCGTTATACTGACAGAGACACTGAATAACGGTGTCTGACGTATCTGTTATACTGGCAAATTCACTTTACTACCGTGTTGGACATAAATGTTATACTGCCACAGACACTATACAACCGTGTCGAACATATCAGTTAAACTGGAGCATACACTATATTTCGTCTTGGGCGTATCAGTTATACTTGCATAGTCACTATAATCCGTCGAATATATCAGTTATACTGGCACAAACGCTTTATAATCGTGTCGAACATACCAGTTATACTAGCATATACACTATACTGCCGTGTCGGACACGTTTGCTATACTGGCACAGACATTATACAACTGTGTCGGACAAATCAGTTATACTTGCACACACACTTTACTTCCGTGTTAGACGTATCCGTTATACTGACACAGAAATAAACTACCATGTCGGACACATCAGTTACGATTGCATAGTCACTTCACTACCGTTTCTGACATATTAGTTTTACTTGCACAGTCACTTAACTACCGAGTCGACACACCAGTTTTATGACACAGACATTATACAGTCGTATGGCATCAGTAATGATGTCACACACATTGCACTGTCGTGTTGAATATATCAGTTATTCTTACGAAGACACTATACTGCTGTGTCAGACACATATGTTATACTGACACAGATGTTATACTACCTTCCCTGATATATCAGTTATACTGGAACATACACTATACTGCCGAGTTAAACATTTTAGTACTGCTGACACAGTCACTACACTATCATATTGGACATATCAAATATACTGACACATACTCTATAGTATCATGTCGGACACAATAATTGTACGGACACAGACAATATACTGTTTTTTTCGGACATATCAGTTATACTGACACAGAAGCTATACTTCCCTGTAAAACATATCAGTTATACTGACACAAAAACTATAGTTCCATGTCGGACACATCAGTAATACTGGCACATATACTTTAATGCCATTTCGGACATATCAGTTATACTGACACAGAAGCTATACATACTACCCTGTAAAACATATCAGTTATACTGACCCAGACACTATATACTGTCGTTTCGGACACACCAGTAATACTGGCACAGATATTATACTGCCATATCGGAAATATCAGTTACACGGACACAGACACTATAGGCGTGTTGGGCGCCTATTTTATACTAATACATACTCTTTACTACAGTGTCGTGCTTATTAGTAATGCTACCACACTAAACTGCCGTATTGGTACACACAATATATTATCGTGACGAACATATCCGTCAAACTGGCACTGACACTATATAACCGTGTCGGACACATCAGTCATACTAAAAACACTATACTTTTGTGTTAAATACTGACATAGATGTTATACCACCGTGTCTTACATATACTTAAATACTTACTCAGACAATATACTGCCGTGTTAAGTACATACATCAGTTATAATGGCACATAAACTATACTGACTTGTCGGACATATCAGTCATACTGCCACATACACTATACTACGTGTCGGCGCATATTTTATAATAATAAATAACTTCACTACCGTGCTGACACATACACTATACTGCCCTGATGGATATATCTGTTTACTGGCAGATACACTATACTGACGTGATGGATATATCCGTTTACTGACAGACACTATACTGTCGTGATTGATATATCCGTTTACTGGCACAATCAACTATACTGCCGTGAGGGGTATATCCTTTTACTGGCACATACACTTTACTGCCGTGATGGATATATCCGTTAACTGACACATACACTATACTGCCGTGATGGATATATCCTTTTACTGACAAAGACACTATACTAACGTGATGGATATATCCGTTTACTGGCACAAACACTATAATGCCGTGATGGATATATCCGTTTACTAGCACAGCCAATATACTGCCGTGATGGAAATATCCGTTTTACTGGCACATACACTATTCTGTCGTGATGGATATATACTTTTACTGGCACAGACACTATACTGCTTTGATGGATGTATCCGTTAACTGACACAGACACAATACTGCCGTTATGGATATATCCGTTAACTGACACAGACACTATACTGCCGTGATGGATATATCCGTTTTACTGGCACATACACTATACTGCCGTGATGGATATACCCTTTTACTGGCACAGACACTATACTGCCGTGATGGATATATCCGTTTACTGACACAGACACTATACTGCCGTGATGGATTTATCCGTTTACTGGCACAGACACTATACTAACGTGATGGATATATCCGTTTACTGGCACAGCCAATATACTGCCGTGATGGATTTATCAGTTTTACTGGCACAGACACTATAACACAGTGTCGGACATATCATTTTAAATGACACAAACAATATACTATGTACGGTGTCGGATATATCGGTTTCACTGGCACATACATCATACTACCTTGTCAGACGCTTGTTATGCTGGTACAGACACTATAAGGCGTGTCGGGTACATATATTATACCGACGCATATATATTATTCAGTGTCGAACACATCCGGTATACTTAAACATACGTGTTCACCATATTGTTGTTTTGGACATATCCATACAACTGAAACATACACCATTCGGCCGTGTCGGACTGATACAATTTACTAACATAGACGCCATACTGCCTTGTCTGATGACATTGTTAAACTGTTACAAATACTATACTTCCATGTCGGACACATCCGTTATACTAAAACCCTTCTGCCTCGTCACACATGTATCTTATTCTGACACATATGCGCGAAATTATGTCATTTGTTTTCGAATTTCGTGTGTGGCGGTGAATATTGTGCGTTACCCTGATCACTCTTCTTTCGAAATGACACGCAAAATTTAACAACGATACATGACAGTGGGCAACGACACTCAACTGCAGATAAAATGTTTGCATGTCATATCGCGACAAGTCGCGACGAGATTTATTACAACTTGTCGAGTGTTGTATTGTTTATCGAGTTAATTGTCGTCTGTCGACTTCTAATGCAAATGGCGATAATCAATGTGACTGTAACCGGCATCCGTAGTTACATCCCAAAACGTCTTTTATGCTTTTTGGCTATTTAAAATTCTTTCTTGATGTTGTGAAGTGCAGCGTTCAATTTCCACACGTACTCTTGCAACTGTTATTCAAATATTTAAAATACATTTTTCAACATATTTCAAGCTATTGAGAAATCAGTCAATTAACATCAATTTGTACAATTAGTATTACAAATAATAATACAGTTCGTGTTATCGTTATATATCATTCATTTAAGTGGTCTATGTCCGTGAAAAAAACAGCAATGTCGCATATAAGTTGAGTTTTTGTGCGCAGCGTAAACGTGGTATGTGTTGAAATCTGATGGTAGAAGATATATTTAACTATTTAACACTTATATTTACTAAATGTTTTTTTTTTAAAGAGACACATTTATACGACAATAATGAAAGATTATATTATATTAGAAAATATAATATTGAATTATTTGCCTACATGCACCTTATGTCGTGTTTCCAGAAATGTGTACCTTGTTTTTGCACAGAAACATGAAGGTAGCGCGTTTTTATTAAGAAGATTATCCTTTCAGATCTTCTCAAGCGATTGGTGGACCATTACCGTGATTCCGTTAGCTACGTGACTCTGTCTACATTGGATCCTAGTCTCGATAAGCACGTACAAGACGTATATGCCACTCCAAAAATACACAGGGTGAAAATAGAGAATGATGGGAGACGCACGAAACAGGAACAAATATGGACTTACAAAGATTGCTTTTATAGAGATGAGCATTTATCTAGACGTACATATATACAAGGCGAGCCGGGCAGCGGCAAAACAACTTTTGCTGCCAAGTTAGTAAACGACTGGTGTAACGTGCATGCGCCTTCGACGGAATCTACAAAAGAACAAACGGCGTTTGGTGACGTTGATACACTTCATAAATTCAAATTTCTCATTTTCATCTCGTTGCGCGATTCGAGAGAACTGAGATATGTAACGCAGATGATAAAAACCCAGTTCATCTACAAAATATACGCGGAAGACGAATGGGAGAGTGCGTACAAACTGGTCTCAAAAATAATGACAAATGTAATGTATCTAGTCATTCTAGATGGTTTGGATGAGTGGTCTTGTAAGGAAGTTCTGCCTTCTATGGCCGGAATTCCTAAAGACCATTGCATTGTTATCACAACTTCTAGACCATGGAAACTCGCCGATGAACGTATCAAGAATTCTCAAATAGACATTCTGTTAGAAGTTGAAGGGATAAGCGATCCTAAAAAATTCGATGAAAAGATACTACGATGCTTACTTGAAGAATCAAAGGATATCAAATACAGTGTGGAGCAATTTGAAAAATTCCTCATCAGTCGCAACCTTGAGTCAATATCAGCTTCACCTATGCTTCACACACTTGTCCTCTGTACCTGGGTACATGATATGGCTGAGAGCATCAACAGATCGTCACTTTGTGAACTTTACACTACCCTGCTTGAAAACCTATGTAAACACGCTAATCCAAACATTAGTTATTTCGATCAATACCACAAATCACCAGTTAACTGCTTTTCTCGCACGAAATATATTAAACCAAACATGGAAAATATAGATGCCATTGCTAAGGCTGCGTTTTCATTTTTGTTTGCAAATGAAAGTGAAACATCACTAGTGTTCAGCGACATTAACTTGTCAGCTTATTTGTCTGAAAATGCAAAGCAGTTCGCACTAGATTCTGGATTATTATCTAAAAGAAAAGGTAAAAAATCTTATGATAATACAAGCTCGTTTGTCCACAAGACTATTCAAGAATTCCTAGCTGCTCATCACATCTCCAGCAATACAGACGTAATTGATAACGTACTTTCCGAATTCCTCAAACGCTATGGGAATTCCTATCTGGATATGTCTCAAGTTTTCATATTCCTTTGTGGCTTCAACATCTCGGCAGCTAATAAACTATCTGCACTGATGAATGAGGTGGACGTTAATAGCGAGTATGCACCGAGGAATGAGGTCGACAAATATCGTTATCGTCAGATGGATGTCCAAAAATGCATCCTCTCGGGTTATATGGAGGCTGTAGCAAACAAGAACACTCCAATACACCTACATCTGAGTAACTTTTACTTCGATATATTTAATGAATATTTGATACACATCTGGGAACTGAACACTTCACGGGTTCGATCTTTAAGTGTAAACTGTATAGACAGACACGTAACAATACGTTCAAAAGACGCATCCTCTTCTCTTTGTCAGGGACCTGGGCCAGTTTCATTACCTGCACGTCAGTATGCCGGTCCCTCTACAAGAGCCGATCAGGAAGAAGGCAGATCGTCTGCATCTTGTATGGAGTTGGACTTGTCATCGTGTCACAAGCTGGAGCGGCTTATTTGCAATAATGTCACCTTGCTACCAAATGCACTGGTTGGTCTGAAGAATTTGAAATATCTGGATATATCAGAACATTGCAAATGTGAAGCGCTTGACTTGTCACATTTTGAACACATAGAATCAATTCAACTCAGAGAAGTAGTAACTTTATTGCCACTCTGCCTTAATAATTATAAGACTCTAAACTGTATTGAATTATATACAGCTTATGACGGACTGGATTTGTCACTGTTTGAAAATTTAAATTCGATAACAATCAGCAACAAAGTGAAAGTGTTGCCGAAACCACTTCTCATTCATAAAAAACTTACTCGTATAGCCTTGCATGATTTTGATTTCAACAGTTTTGAAAATGTGGCCATTCATACATGGTGTCTACTCAATGGTGTTGATCCAGTACAGTGTGAAAACTATACTCCAGTACTGCCCTCCGTAAAAGACATTACATTTACCCGTTCAACATGTTCCTCTATCTGGCTACGCAGTCTGTTAAGCACGCTGTTGACACTCGATCATAGTGTTAATTGTCGGCTGTGGAGCTGTAACATAACTTTACTCGATCATGAGGTAAAGAGAAGGCTGCAGGGCAGTCACATATCATGTATGGGGGATGAAGTTAGCGAGTCATATACTATATTAGGACCAAGAATAACAACGGACTTAAACAATACGTGTACATTCAATTTCGATGTTGATAGCGACTGTTCTGGTCTATGGGAGACTCTGCCAGGTCTGAGTGTCAAGAATCTGAGACTGCTGGGTTTCCGCTGTAGTTTGGAAGTGACTCATGTGTCGTCACTGTCACGGTCACTAGCATCCCTCTTACAGCTGGAAACGCTTACAATGCGTTTATCTGAATATCTCGATCTACAGCTACCTCCATCATTGAAGAGTTTGGCTATCTATTATGATACACTGTCTCCAGCCGAATTTCGCTACCTGGTGAACAAACTGTCTGCAATGACCCAATCAGTTAAGTGTATATTGGAATTCTTGTGTCGTAAATTTGATAATGAACACAAGATCAATAACATTCCACTAGAGGATTACATCCCCATCCAACAGGAACTCGAAGCTCTGAAGCATGTTGAAGTGAAACGATTTCGAACATATGACCGGAGACCTAACACCGATATGAGGTCTGCTAATGCCTGGTCTGTACGTGACAGTGTTGTTTATGACGGTAGTGATTCGATTGATGAGTGGCTATTTGAACAGTATCTAATAAATATATATAGGAATGACGTCCTCAATCGCATAACAATGCGACTTCAGATTAACTGTGTTTAAGATCCAGCCTTGATCTATTGAAGAGATACATGTGAAATGACATTTATATGTTCATGTGTACAATATATTTCCGGAATTTTTTTCTATATACATTTCATCGAACTGTTTTATTAATATGCAAAATAATTACATGCATATTCCTGTGACGACGTTTATAGTTTCCATTCCAAAATGATACCCGTGTGTCTAAGATAACTAAATGTCATTTCTTATTGTTGATGTAGTGGTAATTATAATGATAATCCGATGCAAATGTAATGATTTCAGCTGTTTAAAATGATGTTATTGTTTTTCTTACTCAAACGATGATGATAATATTGATTTTGATTATATAATGAAGAGAAGGATAATAATGGTAAATGATAATGAAGTTTACGCAAACTATAGGACAACAATAACGAATACGGCGACAGTAGCGGTGTTGCTGTTGTTGCAGCTGCTGCAGGTGATGCTGACGGTGATAATGATGCTGCAGATGATGATGATGATGATGATTATTTATTTTATTATTTGGATGATGATGATACTGGAGATGAAGGTTATGATGATGCTCGGTTATGATTATGCTTATGATTTAAAATAATAATAATATGTATATGCATAATAAAAATATTGTTGATGATGGTGATACCTACTGAATGCCTGGTAAACCCAAACATGTTTGATACCCGTCAAAATGCCTGTTAACGGTCCTAGAACCACCATACTGCCATGTTACTACCGAAATGCCTAATGACCGCCTTTCTGCATGGTATCCTTCCGCCTGCCGGGTAACCCACGCTTACTGGTGACCGTCAACTGCATGGTAACCGCCCGAGTTTATGTAAATCTTCCTCCTGCTTGGTACCCTGCCGCCTTCATGGTAACCAATCGTCTGCGTGATAGCCGTCTGACTTCCTGGTACTCGATCACGGCTGTAAATTCGACTTCATGTTTTGACTGAGTGGAATAATGAAGCCAAATATTAGATATGATATCGATATTATATTGTTATGTGTTGCATTCATTTAAGGAACACATTGACATATATATAAACTAAATTGTTTGCATACTTGAAAGATGTCAAGCACGAGTTTCGTAATTTGTATTCAAAATTTGTAACTGAAAAAGTGCATTTCTCAATGATTCCCGTGGGTGTATGAAGTGCAATTTCATATTGTTGATTTAACTCTAATATCTATGAAAACTTGATTATATCAGTATTGCAGCTGTGGTATATGTTATAATTGTTTTTGATTATGGTGATCGTAATGATAATGAGGATGAGAATGTTGATGGTTAATGATGATGATGATTGTGGAAATGTTTTGAAATCCATAACGATTACGACGACAACAACGATAGCTATGCCGCTGCTGATGGCTCTCATTAATATAACAGGTTTACTTCCAGAGGACATTATTTTATTACGAGGCGGTTCTCGTTGATTAGAATTAACAACGAAAAAGACAATTCATTTGTATTTAATTGTTTAATTTCGTATAAAGGAGTATAAAAATACAACATAATTCAATAATGCTACTTTAATTTTTAGCCAAATTTAACGTGATTGGATATTGAGAAATGCACAGAAAATACTTGCAATTCAAAGTCATATATAGACAATGTACACATATTTACATGCAATCAAATAAAGTTATCAGAGCGTTATAGTTTAAAAATAAAAATAAATCCAGAACTTATTTTTTGTCGGAGCTGTCTTATCCAGGTTTTGACCTTCTTTGACCGTTATCAACAGCCAAATATTGGAGCAATTTCACGACAAACGACCAATAATCTGATGATTAAATCCAGTTGTAAGCTTATTTTTTTTACGTAGCAAAAAACGACCAATAGGCGTCCGTCATTCAACCGCGGTTAGCATCATATAACATGCATGATCGTCCGTCAAAGAAATCTCTAGATTTTGGGCTGAAATGAATTTCATGCATTAAGCCCTTGTAACCTTCACTTTTTTCGTGTAAACTCGAAAGATGTTGTATCCGCCTACCAAAGAAATCAGCATACCCATTCAGATGATAAAACGGAAACGAATTTAATTTTTTTTTTACGTGTTGACCTCAAAATCGATACGTGAACTCTTTTACTTCTAAGTAACCATCAATTTCCTTAATCGTAGATCAAAGCGGCCTATATATATTAGTTTCGTGATATGATGGCATTTGTATGTACATACTAACATAAGTTAGTGAAATACGGAAAGGTTGGAATATTTAATCACATATACGTACAATCACATAATTTTTGACATAACCTTATTTATCGACCTTGCATCAAATATTGATACAGTGATATTTAACTTTGTGTGCAAGTAGCGAAAACACAGAATCGAAAATAGTAGTCACGCTCGTTTCTGACACACGTACACAGATGGCACCGATATTCTATATTAAAAGTGCATTCTATGAGGATTGTACAAGGTACACGTCATTTGTCTTCAAGTGCACGGCATGAAAACCACACAATGCGCCACCTCGGTTTAATTGCACTTTCCACATACTTTTCTAATTTTGCATTATAGGATTAAGAAAAAGCTATAATGGTTCACTTCTTTATATTGATAATCAAAACCAACCATAACTTTAAATAAAAAGGGTAAACAAAAATATTCAAACCTGACACATTTGGGAGTAAAATACAATAAGCTGCCATCGGGCCATTCAGGCTTTGGAACGTGTTAGCATATTGTAAATGATAGGTTTGTAAAGCTGTATTTTTTTCATTGATGACTATCATTAAACGAAATGATATTTTAATAGTGTTCGTGGTCAAAGGTTGTAGCTCATTTGTGTGAATATAATGTATGCTTTCTTTTTGGAGTGTGTGCTATTTTTAATTGTCATTTTGCCAATATGTACAAAGTGCCTTAAACGTCTCATGCAATCGAAGGGTTAGCAAACTAGAGCTTATCTGATATCAACAAACCAGGAACCACGCACTCAGGCGCAAATGTGGTACCACTATACTACAACCCACGTGCAGTGAACCAGACTGCAGTCAAAAATGGAATATGTAGTAAGGATGTACATGCATATTTTTAATATTTTCTTCTATATGGATGTGTATATTTATTTAATCATTATCCACATGTATAACTTGTATCTGACACTGATATGTATTAAGCGATCTGCAATAGATCCATATTGTAATAAGAATGAATATTTCCACTACATTAAGGTTAAATTTTATTTTGAAACAAAGGTTCAAAAAAGGAACAGATCGGCAGTAATGGTGATACAATGATTGGGAATATATAAAACAACATGTGTAATACAAAACAATCCATGACATGGGAATGGTGAATATAAATGAACATGTAAGAGATTATTTTTTTGAAACAGAGGTTTTAACAGATGGACGGATTGCCAAAAGACTGTACAACATTTTATGTTGAGAACAATGACTGCGTTGCTGAGTCCCTTATCTGAAAATAGAAAACATTTCAATCAGTCTTACATTGTTTGATCTTTAAGAATAACAATCGAAAATACTTGTAAACATAAGATAAAACGGACGCACACATTTACAAACATGATCGTTTTATTGACGTTAACCTTCTTAGTTCATAAAAAATCCTGATTTGCTGTTGTATTTTTTGGTTTATGCCATCTCCTCAATCCAGACTTTAATCTTAATTAAAAAACAAAACTTAACATTTTATTGATTAAATGTTAAAATCATGCTACGAAAAAAAAACGATGGACCCTACAGAAGCAAATATTTCGTGTGTTTTGCCTTTTAAATAAAGCTGCGTTATATCAAGAATTAAAATGAGTTCACTAAGATAAAACGCTATCACTGATAAAAAATAATAGTTCGTAAATGGGTTGCTTCACCAAAAAATCAAAATGGAATAATAATTGATTATGCAGTTACCCAATATCTATGGAGCTGTAGCAATATGATGTGCGCACGCAGTTATGATCATGAACGCGTGTGAAACAAAGAAGGATCTAACAGAGGTTCCTCTGTTTTGGCCCCATGGCGGCTTGTCTTCTAAAACAACATAAATAAAATTCAATAATGTAAATGTACACGCCCCCCCCCTCACATACTGCTGTCGTACGTAGACAAATCCACGAACCATTAATCAACATAAATATAGAACTTTGACAATAAAAGCTTGACACATCTGAACCTTTATGAATTGCATATTCATTGAATTGTTCTCTTTTTTTTTCTTCTATTTTATTCTCTATTATTTTTTTTAGCCTTTTGATTCACAATTTAATTATGTAAGTAACCGCAATTTTTCAAGATACCAAATGACATTACAAATAGTGTTATGACTTGATTTGTACTCAAACATTTAAACAGAACAGAAATCTCCTTCATTAAAAAATTACATGTTAAACAATTGAAGGTTTTGTGCAGTCATTCCTTAATGGATTTCAGACTGATTGTTTATTTTACAAAGCATTGTCGAGTCGTCATCAGTTGAGTTTAGTAAATTAACCCATTTACAAACAACTTTTTTTTTTCAAAAATGCATATACACGTTTTCCACCATTAAAATGTTCTATATTTTGTTATCATATTATTAAAATATAAAAAATCAAAATGTCCTTGCTGTCATATTTACCTTGTATACACTCTGTTGATTGATTTGTGAATCCTTGCCTACATTTGCACAGGTGTGTGTTTCCTTCAAGTACACACTCGGCATTGGCCACACACTCGCCGTCTTCGGCCGCTCTCTTCCGACGGCCGAATAGAGTATTTTGTGCAGGTTTTGAAGAAGGTTCTGCAGTTGTTGTCTCAGTTGTACTTGTTGTAGATGGCGTAGTTATATCTGTGGTCACTGCATCAGTAGAAGTTGTAGAATCCATTTTATAAGTTATTATGGTAAATGTTGTTGCAGAAGCATTCATTGATGGTGTTGAAGTATATTTTGTTTCAGACTGCATTAATGTTGTAATGTTTTGCATGATTGGCTCAGTTGTGGTTGCTGCAGTTGTTTTACTGCACGCTGCTGTTGTTGCGTTTGGCGCCAAAGACTGTGATGAGGTTGTTGCGTATGTTGGATTGGCTGTTGTTTTTGCGTTTTGCGCCATAGGCTGTGATGAGGTTGATACGGATGTTGGATTGACTGCTGTTATTGCGTTTGGCGCCATAGACTGTGATGAGGTTGATGCGTATGTTGGATTTGCTGCTGTTGTTGCGTTTGGCGCCATAGACTGTGATGAGGTTGATGCGGATGTTGCATTGATTGCTGTTATTGCGTTTGGCGCCACAGACTGTGATGAGGTTGATGCGGATGTTTGATTGACTGCTGTTGTTGCGTTTGGCGCCATAGACTGTGATGAGGTTGTTGCGGATGTTGGATTGACTGCTGTTGTTGCGTTTGGCGCCATAGACTGTGATGAGATTGCTGCGTATGTTGGATTGGCTGTTGTTATTGCGTTTGGTGCCATATACTGAGATGAGGTTGATTCGTATGTTGGATTGACTGATGTTGTTGCGTTTTGCGCCATAGACTGTGATGAGGTTGCTTCGGATGTTTGATTGACTGCTGTTGTTGCGTTTGGCACCATAGTCTGTGATGAGGTTGCTGCGGATGTTGGATTGACTGCTGTTGTTGCGTTTGGCGAAATATACTGTGATGAGGTTGCTGCGGATGTTGGATTTGCTGCTGTTGTTGCATTTGGCGCCACATACTGTGATGAGGTTGCTGCGGATGTTGGATTGACTGCTGTTGTTGCGTTTGGCGAAATAGACTGTGATGAGGTTGCTGCGGATGTTGGATTAGCTGCTGTTGTTGCGTTTCGGGCGGTTGTTTCTTCCACTCCAATGGATGACGAAGTGGTAAATCCAGGAGATGTTGTTTGGAAGTGAGGATTGCATTGGTCCCCTGGAGCTAAAAATGTATTCAGTGTTTGAAGGTTTTGATACTAAGAATATAATATCTTTTTCCTGAATTGTTTTTGTAGTCACATTAAAAACCCATCAGATAGGTTTTCTAAGTTAACACATTAGGAACATAAAGGTTTTTGGTATTACTACTAAGAGGAATCGTACCAATCTGGGTATTTTATGTTGATGACATAACAATCATAACAATTAAATTTTAAAGAGCCATAACGTTGCATTGTTATGCGTTACTTACTCAATTATTTGGTGAAATAAAAAGCAACTTACAACTCGATTTTTTTAAATCCCGAACAACACCAGCAAAAGTACTGCATATTCTCTAAACGTCCCAGGGGCGTTTATTCAAGAATATACGGTAGTGTGTACCTATATCAGCAGCAGACATCAACCGGGTGATGGCCAGTATTGCAGTTATAAGCAACTGGGTCCTCATTTCTTTCTGTGAAAACACAAATCCGTGTAAGATATTGTACCTGTTTCCATAAAATACAGTATTGTTTTATTAACTCAATTGCCATTCCAGAAACTCATTAGAGTGTTTAATTTCAATGTATTACATTATATCGTTATGCAACCCGGCATAGCAACCATCTGTCTGATATCAAAAAATGAAACGTTTCAAAGAACAACAAGAATTGTCCTACATATCTGTGAAACTTGCAAGAATGATGTCGTTGAACAATATCACCAAACTCATTTCATCTGACTTCATTTTGACCTTGACCTACTTTTGGACATATTGAAATGGGCCAATGAATCAATTATGACAAGTCCTCCATACATTTATTGCATGTATCATATTGTTTTCAAACCTTTGTTTCCTGGAGTAAAAAAGAGATAGTGTAAAAAAATCTTAAGATATATTTTTTAATCATATTTATAAGTTGACCAAACAATAAGTTGTATGCAAATTTACGAACTAAATAACAAGGGATACAACAAGTATTTAAATATTCGAATAACTCAACTATTTTATTTTTTTCTTTTCAAATAGCAGTGACTGCATTTTCTGTTTTATAAATAAGCATATTATGTGAATTCATTGCAACTATTAGTCCATTTTTTCCTCACAAGATAGGTGTATATCCCACATTTTATCTCTCTGTTGCGTTAATGTTATTAGAGGTGGCTGTAACTGTTAATCCCCTTGATAATCGTGTCAACAGTCTTTTTTATCAAGCGCATAATGCACAATTCAGTTCCATTAACATGATTTTCGGCGATTATCGTTAATCATTTTC
>VMBQ01007104.1:0-47952 GCA_007657795.1 Dreissena rostriformis | reverse complement strand
TATAGCATTCCGGATATTTTGAAAATTTTCAGGAAACGATCGAACATCCTTAAATGTAAATAACTTGAAACCAAGAGGATATTTTTTTTTGTATATTGCTTGAAACCAAGAGGACACATTTACTTGAAGATTGCTTAAACCAGGATGACACATTTATCTGAAGATTGCTTGGAACCAAGCGGGGCCATTTTTACGTAGATTGTTTGAAACAAAGATAGGACATTTATCTGTAGATTGCTTGTAACCAGGAGGAAAGATTTATCGGAAGATTGCTCGAAAACAAGTTCGGCCATTTATCTGTATATTGATTGAAACCAAGAGGGGACATTTTTCTGTATATTGTTTGAAATCAAATTGGTGCATGTACCTGTATATTGTATTAAACCAAGAGGGGACATTTATCTGTATATAGCTTGAAGCCACGAATGGTTATTTATATGTCGTTTGCTGGAATCCAAGATAGGGTATTTATCTGTATATTGATTGACACCAAGAAATTACCTTTATCAGTAGATTTTTTCAAAACAAAAGGGGGCATTTACCAGAAGATTGCTTGAAATCAAGAGGGGACATGTATCAGTACATTGCTTTAAACCAAGAAGGGACATGCATGAGTAAATTGGTTGAAATCAAGAGGGGACATGTATCAGTACATTGCTTGAAACTAGGAAGGGACATGTATCAGTACATTGCTAGAAACTAGGAAGGGGCATGTATCAGTACATTGCTTGAAACCAAGAAGGGATATGTATCAATAAATTGCTTGAAACCAAGAGGGGACATGTATCAGAACATTGCTTGAAACTTAGAAGGGACATGTATTAGTAAAATGCATGAAAACAAAAGGGGGCATTTACCAATAGATTGCTTGAAAACAAGATGGGGCTTATTCTTTGAAACCAAGAGGGGACATTTATATCTATGTTGCTTGAAACTTAGAGGGGGCGTGAACGTTTTAAAACTTAACCAATAACCGGTCAATCAAGAAATAATTTGATGATTTATTTAAGTTGACAAAGTAAGGTTGAGGATACATTTGCCGTTTTGTTCAATTCGTCCGAAATTCTTAGTTAAATAGAATTAAGTTTGGGGAAATAATAATCTTTCTCGTGTAACTCGATGTCAGTCCGTTTTTCTGTCTGCCCCCAGGTTTTGCTTTTCTGTGAGATCTTAGACGCTTATGATCTAAAATGACATTTTCTAATGATTTTTTTGTCTTCATATCGCAGGAACAAATGATCCAAACTTGATAAGATCTTCATAAAAAAGTGCCCATATAAGTTTGACGGGGCATAATATTGAACGGTTGCTTCGCGCAGATTAATGTTTCCTTTAAGATAATTCCCGTTAATTACAAATATGACTTTTTTTAAAGGAATTCTTCGTCTTTTCAAAAAATCTAAGAAACGTAGGATCGCAATACGATGAAACTATCTACAATGTGATTATACATTATCCTTAAAGGGTTAACATGCGCATATTCTCAAGTCGTCCCTCTTCAATCCGTGCGGAGAAGAGGTGGGGGGTTAACCTGTTTAAGGTTGTCCATCTGTCCGTCGACGTCCGGGCGTCAGATTGCTTGCCACACTATTTTTGAGTTTTGCTAATTTACTTATTTTTGTTCTTAAAACTTTATCCGCAGCCTATCTCAAAAACTGAAAGAGGCGTCCACTGGAACTTCATAGGTAGGTTGGTCTCATTGTGGGGGTGTGCAGTGCACAATAACTATAAATTTTGCACCCCTATTTGTAGAGTTATTGTCTTTGATAATGTTTGTACTGACATTTAGATTGGAGCTTATCACCAACCCACAAGATGTATTATATTGTTACGCGTGACACAAATTTAGAAATGTAATATTTATTAAAAAGGGACCATTATGCGCTTGTGTTGAAAATATCCGAACCAAAATGAAGAGGTGCAAACGTTAACATGCTTGTTAATATTTTTCTTAGGTTTAAGCCATCTAGCAGAAATTTGTTTTGAGTTGGGCGCGACTTAGTTATTTGCAAAAAAGGGAACATAACTTCAGTTATATTGAACATATCCGAACCTAGATATGACAATGTGCAAGGTCACATGCTGGTTGATATGTTTGCGAAGTTTCATTCCTTTAGCACTAATGCTTTTTGAATTACGCGCGACACAAAAAAGTGTGACGGACGGAATGACAGACGGATGGATGGAAGGACGTACGGAAATGGGCTAATCTATATACAATCCCCTTCAAAAGTGGGGGAATAAACCAGCAAAACTTTAGGTATGAAGATTGGATGGTTGGGAAACCAACTCTTTAAACTGAACTGCTTACGCCATCTTACAAAGCGGCATGCATGGGGCTATTTAAGGCACGACATAGATTTTATTGCTGTTCAAAAGCTCCGAGTCATTTGTAATTACATTTAAGGCAGCTTCCTTCTATAGGATCTTGCAAACTGTTGTCGGGTTGTTCCGGTCCGTTGATCGTTCTGAGAGTAATTGCCTCATTTTCTTGTTCCCATGCATACAATTCATGGACACAGAGCCGTATGGGGAGCATCAATCAGTTTCACAGATATTTATATATCAATATTATATGGACTGGTAGTGTAAGAGACAGATTTTGTTTCTTATTAACATTCCTAATTAATTCATGTTTTCCAGTAACATTTTGACATTGACCTGATGGCGGATTGTCATGAAACTTCAATCAATGAATCCTAGTAGAGTAATGAATATATTTGACATTAGATATTATACAAATTTCAAAAAGGCCGACGGACAGCAATCTTGGAATTTCCTATTTAATGCAATTTCATATAGTTCATTTGCATTTATAGGGATACTACTAGGTGAAGTGTGTAACGGTCTTACTGGTTTCAATAACACCTCAATTTCGTTTAATGGAAATTTCAACCCTAGGTTTTATAAAATATATAAACGATTAGTTAGATATTTTGTTATGATGTTTTGAAAACATCACTTTTAATTATTTAACACAAACCCTGTGCAGACTCGACGGGAAGTTTTTTTAGATTGTTTTCAAGTGTTTCTGTACAGAGTCACGCCTTCGCATATCAACCACTACTTGAGAGCGCTGAGCATTCAGGTTGCTTTAAGAGGTTCACAATTCAGCTGCAATTCGCATTATCAATACACAATATGCATTACTTAATTATCAGCACAGAAAATAATGTGTCCATTGTGATTGAAACTCGGGATAAATCAAATAACAATAACTACTAAGTATTATGGAACGCCTCGTCTGCCTGCTGTTGACTATTGATATATCGGTTTTTCATTGAAATGATGTGGGTTTGATTCATATGATATGTGCTTATAATAATGTTGTGTGCTTGCCATAGTATGCTGTGTGTTTGTTTTCGTATGCTGTGTGTTTGTGATAAGATGCTGTGTGTTTGTGATAAAATGATGTGTGTTTGTGATAACATGTTAGGTGTTTGCCATAGTTTGCTGCGTGTTTGTCATGGTATGCCGTGTGTTTGTCATGGTATGCTGTGTGTTTGTCATGGTATGCTGTGTGTCTGTCAAGGTATGCTGTGTGTTTATCATTGTATGCTGTGTTTGTTTGTCATTGTATGTTGTGTGTTTGTCATTGTAGGCGGTGTGTTCGTCATTGTATACTGTGTGTTTGGCATGGTTTGCTGTGTGTGTTTGTCATTGGTTGCTGTGTGTTTGTAATGGTATGGTGTGTGTTTGCCATGGTATGCTGTGTATGTTTGTCATTGTATACTGTGTGTTTATCATGGTATGCTGTGTGTTTGTCATTGTTTGCTGTGTGTTTGTCATTGTATGCTGTGTGTGTTTGTCATGGTATGCTGTGTGTTTGTCATTGTATCCTGTGTGTTTGTAATGGTATGCTGTGTGTTTGTCATTGTATGCTGTGTGTTTGCCATGGTATGCTTTGTGTTTGTCATGGTATGCTGTGTGTTTGTCAGTGTTTGCTGTGTATTTGTCATTGTGTTCAGTGTGTATGTCATGGTATGCTGTGTGTGTTTGTCATGGTATGCTGTGTGTCTGTCAAGGTATGCTGTGTGTTTATCATTGTATGCTTTGTATGTTTGTCATTGTATGTTGTGTGTTTGTCATTGTATGCGGTGTGTTCGTCATTGTATGCTGTGTGTTTGTCATTATATGCTGTGTGTGTTTGTCATTGTATGCTGTGTGTTTGTCATGGTATGGTGTGTGTTTGCCATGGTATGCTGTGTATGTTTGTCATTGTATACTGTGTGTTTATCATGGTATGCNTGGTATGCTGTGTGTTTGTCAAGGTATGCTGTGTGTTTATCATTGTATGCTGTGTATGTTTGTCATTGTATGTTGTGTGTTTGTCATTTATGCTGTGTGTTCGTCATTGTATGCTGTGTATTTGTCATGGTATGATGTGTGTGTTTGTCATTGTATGCTGTGTGTTTGCCATGGTATGATGTGTGTTTGCCATGGTATGCTGTGTATGTTTGTCTTTGTATACTGTGTTTTTATCATGGTATGCTGTGTGTTTGTCATTGTTTGCTGTGTGTTTGTCATTGTATGCTGTGTGTGTTTGTCATGGTATGCTGTGTGTTTGTCATTGTATCCTGTGTGTTTGCCATGGTATGATGTGTGTTTGTCATGGTATGCTGTGTGTTTGTCAGTGTTTGCTGTGTGTTTGTCATTGTATTCAGTGTGTATGTCATGGTATGCTGTGTGTGTTTGTCATGGTATGCTGTGTGTTCGTCATTGTATCATGTGTGTTTGTCATGGTATGCTGTGTGTTTGTCATTGCATGCTGTGTGTTTGCCATGGTATGCTGTGTGTTTGTCATAGTATGCTGTGTGTTTGTCATTGTTTGCTGTGTGTTTGTCATTGTATGCTGTGTGTTTGTCATGGTATGCTGTATGTTTGTCATTGTATGATGTGTTCGTTGTACTTTCCTGCGGGTTTATCTAACATCATGTCATTTTTATTCGCTATGATGTTAGTTGGCGTTTTTTTCATTCGGCACATTCGGTTCTTGTCTAAGATCTAATGGTTACGTCATACAAAGAACGCATCCATCAAGTGATCTTTGACAAGAACCGAGTGTTCCAAATAAAAATAACGCCAACTAACACCATATATTTGTTCAAAATCAGCTCTGAAGTGCTGGTACTTGGTTTCATTATTTAACATAGTAAGAAAGATCTCCCAGCTAAGCTCACTCTAGTTTGTAAATTTGGGTGAGCGATTCAGGGCCATCGTGACCCTCTTGTATTCATATCAATCTTTAACTGTGCATAATTGTTTGGTATCATGGATCAAACAATGCTTACAACTTGCAAGTTTAAAAAGGGCTTTAAGTCATTTATGTATTAACCCATTTATATAGATTTGTTATTGACCATTTTTGCTTTCATGTTATTGTCAGGAACGACGAGGCTGTGGACGAGATCATCACAGTAACAAGTTGGTGACACACAGGTTATGGAAAAACATTACTGGTAACTTGTGTTGGTATTTTTTTAAATAATTAACTTTGTGCGCTGGTTGCTTAGATGCAGACCTCGCTTTCAAAATTAATTGAATTCAACTATATTAATAAGTACAAAGTTACAAAATCTAGTTTCAAGGCATGGTCACATTTCTCTTGCATAAACTAAATAACTACTACATAGATTCAACATCAAATATGTATTTTATTATGGTCATTTAATCATGTGACTGACATGCAATGTGCTTCATACTATCGAAGAATAAGAAAAGTATTGGGAAAGGACATGTTTTATTATGAAGCGTAAATGATGTACATAATATGAGAAATATGAAGATATTTACGTTACCAAATGTGATAAAAAATATCTCGTAGATGTCCTCCCCTATAGACAAACAGACATAATAGTTTATTAACGTCTCACTTGTGTACATAAAAACACAGTAAAGAAGTGCACAATCAATATACATATGTACAAAACCACTTTAAAAAAGTAACGATAGACGTATTCTATACACATGCCAGTCCACTTGTCAGTATACACCTAAGATTGCTGCACTGAGGCGTGTATGTAAATCTGGAATACAGTAATATCCTGTACAACTACAAGCCTTCTTTGTTTCAGCTTAAAGAGTAAAGCGATCCGTGCTCACGTGATCCAAAAGCCAATAGCTTTACATAGTTGCACTGTGTTATGCTATCCACGTAATGGCATATGCGGTAATATTGGTTTGGCATATACGCTTAATATTGCTTTCTCTTCAGTTCTCTTCAGTTCGAAATTATTTGTGTGCTTGACTTGACTTTGGAAAGATATTCACTTGACTTAGAAATCGTGGTGTTTCTCTGATTTGCAGTAACCAGGTGTGCTGTGAGTCCCACTGGGGACAAGTTGTACATTACAAACCACGACCAGCACAAGCTCCTCACCCTGGACAGGGACGGATCAATCCTAGCCTTACTCACTGACCCTGAACTAGAATACTGCCGTGGAGTACATGTGACCCCTTCCGGCCAGGTGTTGGTCTGTGGAGGTGTGTCCAACACTGTCATACAAGTGGACAGTAATGGCATGAGGAAGCTGGTAACACTGGCATCATGGAGGGATGGAGTGAGGAATCCATGGTCAGTTTGCTACAACAGCAACACTGCGTCCATTATTGTGGGCCAATTTAAAAATGACCGCATCCTGGAGTTGAATGTGCAATAGCTTATTAGAAAAAAATGTCATCACGATGAAGGGCAGATGTGCAAAATCTAATTGACACGCATTGATCCATTTATTTCTGAAGTTAGATAGGGGCATGGCTGCTATTCATGTGCCAAAGCTTTACTGTTGAATTTGCAATCACGTTTGTGATAAAGCTCTAGTCGATATTTGTAGTAAGAATATGTGTTTATAACGATGACACTATGTTGTTCTGCATAAGAACATGTATATTGGAGTCACGCTGTCGGTCGGTTGTTGTGTCGGTCTGTCCGCATAACATGGTCTGCGTTTGTGTTTCACATTTCTCAAGTGATCCAATTGAGACTTGAAGTATACATGCGTCATGCGTAGTAATCCGAAATAGTGTGCCCTTGAACTTTTTTTTTCTTTTCTAAGTGGTTCGCACGCTCCTTAGTAATTTGTCCTTGAACATGTCCATGTTAATGGCTAAAGCATTATATGTTCTAAATTCGTGGAGCTAGCGTCATCTTCATTTCTAAAGTGATTGAATCGAATCTTTAACATGTCATCAACATAAAGTGTAGATGTGTACGACATTTGTAATGGACAGTGATTCATTGTTCCATTAAACGAACATATGTTTATGGAAAAAGCATGAGATAGTAGTTCGTAGAGCGTATTACTTCAACAATCCTAGCGTGAATTTAAACTTGTATGCCATCACATGAGGTTAATATGGCTTTACACAGTTTTCACACGCTGTGATCCACACTTTCTGAGATATGTACCCTTAAACTTAGCCATGGGCATGATTGTTTATACCTGTGACATAGCGATGCGAGTGTATTCTTGTCACGCTTGTGACAAACCTATAGTTACATCCACACCTATTGGTTGTATTTCTCTTTAACTAAACCAATTGGCATGACAATTATGTAGAAGAGCAAGTTTAGTTTAGAATGTAACGCCTATACATACATGTGCCTATACATGTCTATTGTGCTATTTGACTGTGATATTTACGTGCTCGTAATAATTTAATTTTGATCTATGACTTGAAAGCAGGATGTTGTTATGTTATGTCAATACATGTAACTAATATGAAGTTTTGTTTTGTGTTTAAATATGCGCTTACAAAATTCCGATAATGTGAGTATTATTGACTCGTTAGAAAGGCATTAAATACAGTATGTTTTTAAATTTAGATTGTTTAGTGATAGTTTTGTTTATTATTGCATTGATATTTGAGCTTGACATTTACAAGATTGCTTAGCACATAATGTTTTGCAATTAAACAATCTTTCATGTACATTGTGTAAAAGAAAGACGCAGACAGACTTTTAAATGAGGCTGTATGAAACCGTGTGAACTGTCTAGAAGTCAAATATTTTGTTACATTTTCATCATGAAAACGTGCTTTGCAATGCATCGGTATTATTAGATGAATAATTGCTACACCTGTTACACAAGTTTTTCAAGGGAATATTACTTGTAGTTGGGAAATGTTTTATTTAAGAACTCATGGAAAGTATAGTATATTGTTTTATATTATATTATACAAGTATATTATTTTATTTTGTATTTTTTATGTTCATTAAAAAAAGAAATGTTAACTTCTTTGGTTTAATAATGAGAGCTTTCCTGACTAAGCAAATTGTTAAAAAACAATCTGTTGAAAAGTCTCTCTATACTCACAGTTTCGTATTTATTCTGCTCAATGTATTTTTATGGTCAAGTACATCTGTCTTAAGAACATATCCGGTGACACGATTGTAAGTTTTGTAACAGCGACTTCCTGGCAGATACATCAAGCCTCTGTACTTATTAGCAGAACGAATAATTGGCATTTAATACCAAATACAAACATATCATAGATAAAAGTGCCTCGACCGAGGGTTTTGCGGCCATCTTAACCATGGTTTTGTGACTGTCGAAAATGTATCTATCTACAAGTTATCTATGAACACTTCAACATAAACAACATCACAAGACTCAACTGATTTCACAAACATCGACTCAAAAATGGACAAAATCATGTCGACAATCAGTGACCTTAAATCTGACAACGAATGCCTTAAACAGGATAACATTGATTTAAAACAACAATTTACCCACATGCACCAAAACCTGGATATTACTAAAAACCAATCACGACGCAATAATCTTAAATTTCATGGCATACCAGGAACTATCAACGAACAATGGGGCACTACAGAACAGAAACTGAGGGAATTTATGCAAATACGCTAGGACTCGAGCAAGCAGAAAATAAAGACATCGATAGAGCACACAGAGTGAAATCTCGCAATAAAACAGAATGCACGATTATAGCTCGGTTTACCAGATTCAAGGACTGTCAATCTATATTCAACCAAGCGAAAACTACCCTGAACTCAAACTCATCTTTTTCTGTGCAANTTTTAAATTGTTTTTACAATTAAAAACATATTTGAGATTTCCCCTTACTTTTAAGATCAAAATAATACGTTTTGGTAAATCGACCCGATTCCAATTTAAAGAACAGTTGATATACCAAAACACGTCAATTTCAAATACTTTGATGTGTTTAAGTTTCAAATTCGATTTGTTGTTAGCGCCTCCTCTTTGAGTTGGCTTCAAGTATTTTTGGAAATTCCTAAGTGACCATTCAGGATTAACAGTTGTGTCCCTTGCTAAACATGGTCGTTTTTGTGTAGCCTCGTGCATTTCATTTAAATTCTTGGATATGGGGATAAATTTTGTTCTTTAGAAAGTGCGTATTGGCTGTTTAATTAGCCAAGGAAAATAGTGTGTTGGTTTAAATGCTTGTGATTTCGAAAGGTGTTAAATGTAGGATTTTAAAAAAAATTCGCATTGCAACGTGCATTACCGCCATAATTCCCACATTTTGCGACGTAGAATCGAACCCGGGTTCCCCAAAGGAAGTCGGAACTAGACGCAAAACGCAGCACTCCAACCAAGATGACGCTCTGGGGCTGCCGATAAACGGATCAGTACCTAGCCGTTCCGTGACTCGAGCNCAACCTTTCGAAATGTTCAAAATCTTTGATTCCATGATCAAACGTATTCTTTGTTACGGATCCCAAATATGGGGAAATGAGTACGTTCAAGCAATCGAAACAGTTCAAACCACTTTTTGTAACAAATCCCTGAAGCTAACTAAAACACACATTTTGATTGTATTGTGTTTGGAGAATATGTTAGACATCCATTCTGTGTAAATTATTGTACGTATTGTATAAGTTATTGCTGTGTATTGCCCGCGCATCTTTATCCGAAAAAAATGTTATTTATTGTTAAAATCACTAGATGACGCTGGGCGCATCTGCTGGGCATCGCAAATAAGAAATTTATGTTCACACACGGATTTGGTTATACTTGGATAGGTCAAGATGTTGGTGTTAAAAACATATTTATATCTTTTAATCAACGCGTTTTTGATTAATGCACGCAAATCATTTGTTTAATGTTTGATGACGATATTGCAAAATGCGCGGAAAAAAACACAAATTACAAGAACAAATAAATTTAATTGAGACATTCTGTCAAAACACATGGATTGAATTGAATCTCAATAAAACTGAGATAATTGTATTTCGTAATGGTGGAGTACTAAAAGGCACCGAACGTTGGAACTTTTGTGGCAAAGAAGTCAAAACAACACCAGTATACAAGTTTATAGGCCTCATTTTTATCCCCTTCATTAGCGTGGAAATTGGCAGTTAATAAGCTAGCTGCCAAAGCACAAAAGGCTATATTCTCAATAAATAACGTTCAAAAGCCATTTGGCTACTTTATGCCTTTCGAAATGTTCAAAATCTTTGATTCCATGATCAAACGTATTCTTTGTTACGGATCCCAAATATGGGGAAATGAGTACGTTCAAGCAATCGAAACAGTTCAAACCACTTTTTGTAACAAATCCCTGAAGCTAACTAAAACACACATTTTGATTGTATTGTGTTTGGAGAATATGTTAGACATCCATTCTGTGTAAATTATTGTACGTATTGTATAAGTTATTGCTGTGTATTGCCCGCGCATCTTTATCCGAAAAAAATGTTATTTATTGTTAAAATCACTAGATGACGCTGGGCGCATCTGCTGGGCATCGCAAATAAGAAATTTATGTTCACACACGGATTTGGTTATACTTGGATAGGTCAAGATGTTGGTGTTAAAAACATATTTATATCTTTTAATCAACGCGTTTTTGATTAATGCACGCAAATCATTTGTTTAATGTTTGATGACGATATTGCAAAATGCGCGGAAAAAAACACAAATTACAAGAACAAATAAATTTAATTGAGACATTCTGTCAAAACACATGGATTGAATTGAATCTCAATAAAACTGAGATAATTGTATTTCGTAATGGTGGAGTACTAAAAGGCACCGAACGTTGGAACTTTTGTGGCAAAGAAGTCAAAACAACACCAGTATACAAGTTTATAGGCCTCATTTTTATCCCCTTCATTAGCGTGGAAATTGGCAGTTAATAAGCTAGCTGCCAAAGCACAAAAGGCTATATTCTCAATAAATAACGTTCAAAAGCCATTTGGCTACTTTATGCCTTTCGAAATGTTCAAAATCTTTGATTCCATGATCAAACGTATTCTTTGTTACGGATCCCAAATATGGGGAAATGAGTACGTTCAAGCAATCGAAACAGTTCAAACCACTTTTTGTAACAAATCCCTGAAGCTAACTAAAACACACATTTTGATTGTATTGTGTTTGGAGAATATGTTAGACATCCATTCTGTGTAAATTATTGTACGTATTGTATAAGTTATTGCTGTGTATTGCCCGCGCATCTTTATCCGAAAAAAATGTTATTTATTGTTAAAATCACTAGATGACGCTGGGCGCATCTGCTGGGCATCGCAAATAAGAAATTTATGTTCACACACGGATTTGGTTATACTTGGATAGGTCAAGATGTTGGTGTTAAAAACATATTTATATCTTTTAATCAACGCGTTTTTGATTAATGCACGCAAATCATTTGTTTAATGTTTGATGACGATATTGCAAAATGCGCGGAAAAAAACACAAATTACAAGAACAAATAAATTTAATTGAGACATTCTGTCAAAACACATGGATTGAATTGAATCTCAATAAAACTGAGATAATTGTATTTCGTAATGGTGGAGTACTAAAAGGCACCGAACGTTGGAACTTTTGTGGCAAAGAAGTCAAAACAACACCAGTATACAAGTTTATAGGCCTCATTTTTATCCCCTTCATTAGCGTGGAAATTGGCAGTTAATAAGCTAGCTGCCAAAGCACAAAAGGCTATATTCTCAATAAAAAACGTTCAAAAGCCATTTGGCTACTTTATGCCTTTCGAAATGTTCAAAATCTTTGATTCCATAATCAAACGTATTCTTTGTTACGGATCCCAAATATGGGGAAATGAGTACGTACAAGCAATCGAAACAGTTCAAACCACTTTTTGTAACAAATCCCTGAAGCTAACTAAAACACACATTTTGATTGTATTGTGTTTGGAGAATATGTTAGACATCCATTCTGTGTAAATTATTGTACGTATTGTATAAGTTATTGCTGTGTATTGCCCGCGCATCTTTATCCGAAAAAAATGTTATTTATTGTTAAAATCACTTGATGACGCTGGGCGCATCTGCTGGGCATCGCAAATAAGAAATTTATGTTCACACACTGATTTGGTTATACTTGGGTAAGTCAAGATGTTGGTGTTAAAAACATATTTATATCTTTTAATCAACGCGTTTTTGATTGATGCACGCAAAACTTGCATGCCGACCTTTCAAACTCGAGTCGATGTCATTATAATAAACATTACAAAAGCGTACATAACCGAGAAAAGTACTTATCAATTTATTTAACATATAAGATAGCGTTTTTAAATTTCCGAGCCTCAAACCTTACATTACAAGTCGAAATGGGGAGACGCAATAATGTACAAAAAGAGAACAGAATATGTAATAATTGTTTTTCAAACGAAGCTAGATAACTGGATTGCGAATACCATGCTTTCTTCAGATGTACCAAATACAATGAAATACGATTACATTCTTTATAGCTAATATGTTTCATTCGATGCGCAGCTAGATTTGTATAACTTAGTGAGCTCTAATAATGAAGCTTTTTAAAACAAGTTATGTATATATGTATATCATCTACGGAAAAAACATCAATAACTAAATCAAACACCTGTATATAAACACCGCATCTGTCCTGTTCGTGTTGTTGTTGCTTGTGTATGTGTGTGCGTGTGTGTGTGGATATGGTCTAACTACACTTATGCTGAAATCTAAAACTAGCATAACTTAATTGTACATTGCTATATTAACACAGCCCGTTTGTATTTTTATTAACATATTCTTGAAACAACTCTGTTATTTTCTAATAGTTAGTTAGTTATAATGTATTACTATGTATTTTTGGCCGGAGCGCTTTGTTTACATAATAAACATAAAAGACTTGACTTGAAATGACTTTAGATGGGTAGACCGAACGCAAGAACAATATTCTGAATCTCTACTCACATGTATAGGACATAGCAATGGGTTGAATAATTGTTTACATATTTTTTTTATATACATTACTGTTATAATGTTCATGTTCAACGATTCTATTACGGGTTCGGGTAAGTTTTTTTTCCCGGCTAGTTCTATTGAAGACAATGAAACAGTCAATCTTTAATCCTCGCAAAAACTCGACATACTAATTATACAATTTTTCAAAATACTACACCTACATGTGTTGGAAATTTTCTGAAAGGAACACATTCAAACACCTGATTTATATGTTTTGAAAATAAAGGGTTTTAAATTATCATTTATCACGAGTTATGTAGATTAGAAAACGCACGTTGTTACAATGTTTAGACAATGACACATATATGAGCAGTTAGCACCAAATGTTCCAGGGTTGCAGGCTGTAATCATAAAACGTCGATTTGGTCTCTTGTCTAGTGTGCGTCAAGCCATGTGCTGTGCTGTTTTACATGTATTGTCCAGTAAAAAGGAGAGATGTGCAAGTAAAACGATTGTTTACTGGTAAGCAAGTTACAAAATGTGATAGAGATTAAAAATTACTTGCCATGCTGTCATTAGCTTCTTGACTGTCGCAAGCCTTTAACTTCATTTTACAATAAATTATTGCGCTTACAGTTTATTTTTAACTCCTCTCGTTTCGTTTTTCCAATATGGTTTTAAATTAAGTTTATATATATTTCATTTGTAATAATAAAGTAATATATGTTCGAGCATCTCAATAAAATACTAGAAAATCGAAACGGTGTTTTGTTAAGTCCATACCCAACACTTACTTTCATTACAGGCGGGTCCTCTCCAGCCGTCTTTACACCCAACATTCATACATGTGCCCGTGACACTTTCACAGGAACCCGAAAGACAATTGCACTCTTTTGAACAGTTTGCACTGTACTTTCCGGGTAGGCAGTCTGGAAAAAAAGACATTTACGCATGGTCTAGTACTTAAAATGTATCATTATTTTAACTTAATTAAATATAAAGGCACTACCTGCATACACTGTGCATATTGTATTGAAATTTGCAAGTACAATAATAGCTTAAAGGTTGTTAAATGTTATTTTTTAGAATCTGGCTCGAGTTTTTAGACACTGGTGAATGAAGTTTGAACATACATATTTAAAACAGTAAAAAAGCACACATTTCTCAAATGCTTATGAAATACCATTATATATATATCGGTACATTTTTAATTTAAAATTCATTATATATCATGTTTATGAAATATTAATATTATATATCATATATATATAATCCGTGATTTATGTTATCAGAAAAAAAAATATGCGTTCTTCATAATCACAATTATTCAAGATAACTCCAGTCATATACTGTCCATGACAAACAAAAACAACAAACAACAAAATCTTGTATGAACTAAAACAGTTGTGTTATGTATATTCCTTAAAAAGTTATGTTTAATGAATCTTCGTGTCTTGATGCTGTTTGACCCTAGAGTGGCACTGACTCTTAGGAAAATTGTATAAGATGCAAACGTTTAACGCCATCTTGAACACATATATAAGAAAACACTCATACATTTAACATTGGTTTTATTAAAATGATGGGGTTAACGTTAATATTTCATCACAAAAACGACTTTGTGAGATAAGTATACACTAGACAGATTTATTGGCCATTCTTGTCCATATCTATTGAGGTCATACATACGTCAGTTCATATATCCTGAAAGAGTGTCTGAGTAAGAGTAATTGAGCATCGCCTAGTAAATACGAGATTGAGAACATCAACGTAATCACATGGATGACAAATGGCAAATCCGTAGAGATATATTAATGATCAGTGAATGATATACTGGTTAAAAGAACTTCATTGAATTAAATATATGCATTTAAAAGATAAAACATAAAAACAACAGTTAACACAATTAAGATATAACCTGACTTACAAATGGTTCCCCATTCATCCGAAAAACAGATAGGTAGCAATTGTTTGGTGTGATGTCTCTCAACTAAACAAATGCTATGTCAGGACTTATTCATTCGGGTTTATTTGTGTGCAAAATTCTAAAGCATACTATAAACAAATTATTAAAGGGACTTGTTCACGTTTTGATAAATTCACAACATTTTATTGTTGTTTTATACTGGAGCTCTTTAGTTCCGATGTTTACATGTATCAATTTAAAGCATTTAATGACAAGCTTAAAAACATGCAAAAATATTTGAACAAGTCCCTTTGAAGACAAAAACTGTTGTAGGACAGCTATGCCGAAAAAAATAAAACAATATAAGGAGGTACGTTTACATGCTGGTTAAATTGAGTGTACAGTTTCAGCACTCTGACGGCAATACTGTTTTAGTTATGCGCGATATTAGGGGCAATTACTTAGGTGCGAACCAAAGTATACAGATGTGCATGCTGGTTAATATGTTAATACAGTTTCAGTCCTCTGGTAAAAATATATTTTGCGTAAAGCGCGACAGAAATAAAACAAATCAAATACAGCAATTCCGATTGTATCGAAAATCTGCTAATCCAAATATGGAGTTGCTCGTGCTGGATTATATTTTGTGAATAAAACACTACACAAATTAAAACATGACATTATTTGCTTAACAAAGAGACCATAACTCCGGTTTTATCCGATTATGTCAAAAACACAGAACCAAAATTGGAGGTGCCCAAGTTTGTATGCTAGTAGTGTTTTACTTGTTATCCTACTAGCAGCATCGCTTTTTTAATTACGCGAGTGTTGGCCATGCAAAATCAAAGAATTATGAAACTAGGATTTATCATTTGATAGCTTAGCAAGTAATCGTTTCAGTATTATATACCTTCTATACAAGTCGGTATTAACTATGACACAAATAACGTATCTGATTGAGACGTCGCGCAAATCAACTGAACATTTCATGTTTGAAAAACAAATGTTCAATTATTAATATAATTCNATTTGCTTAAAAAGGAGACCATAACACCGGTTATATCCGATTATGTCAAAAACACCGAACCAAGATGTTCCCAAGTGTGTATGCTAGTTGTGTTTTACTTTTTATCCCACTAGCAGCATTGCTTTTTTAATTACGCGCGTGTTGGCCATGCAAAATCAAAGCATTATGAAACTATATTTTATGATTTGATAGCTTTGCAAGTAATCGTTTCAGGAGTATATACCTTCTATACAAGTCGGTACTAACTATGAAACAAATAATGTAACTGATTGAGACGTCGCGCAAATCAACTGAACATTTCATGTTTGAAAAACAAATGTTCAATTATTAATATAATTCGAAAACAGCCAGCTTCAAAGCACTTTACCTGCTTGTCTGTATATCATTATCTCGCATATAGTCATATACGTATCTGGTCCCGGGTCACCCGAAACTCGTACTGTATATACTTCGCGTGGAGGAACCAGTTTTGTCATTGCAACAGACCAATTTTTCGAAGTAAAGGCTACGTCCTCATCCTGTCCCAGTGACAGTGTTATGTTTTTAAACTGTCCACGATCTGTAATAAACGAATGTACATACAAATACGGTGTCATGAAAGTTATATTTTACCTTTATTGGATAAGTATGAAATGTTTGAAAAATCGGTTTTTGTTGAAAATAACAAAATAACTTCATTTTAGACAAAGTTCATATTAAAATATCGTTGTTCAATATTATCAATTAAACAAGGAACAGATATTTTTTAGCTGGAAGAAAGTAACATTGGATGTTACAATGGCCAGAAAAATAAAGCCGTTAGAGAGGACTTTATACCGAATATGGTGGTTGACGAATTGTATGATCATTTTGGGACATTATTCGAAATTGTGCAGAAACTTCGGTAACTAAATCGGACACCGTGTTCTTCCGAAAAATGATTAATGCGAGAAAACAACGCAACGGACCGGCAATGTGACGTACTTGTGTTCAATTGATATGCATGAAGTGATAATATTGTGAACGCCATTGATGATATTTTGCTGAACTGTACAATCCGACGAACTCTTCTCATTACATGTAGATGAAATTTTGAAAAAGCTGTAACGGTCGAAGTTAAAAATACCATGGACAAAATCATCCTTGATCCGAACAAAATAGTAGAACCAACTATAGTGCAGTCATGCATACAACATTGAAAAGTGGAAAAGCTAGTTGGCCAGATAATATTAAGCACGTAAGTGCATGGCGCCATCCCTCTAGCCCAATCAATGCCCTGTTTGCCCATAATTATGCTGAGAAGCGGATGTATGCCAGACAAAATGACAATATGTGGAAATAAACAAAGTACATGCGGGAGGGAGCATATTGAAGGGCGATCCCAACAGTTATTGATTAAGTCATTTTATGACCGTCCAGCTTATTAAAACTGTATCAAATAATCTTACTGTACCGCAGGAAATGTAACATTCTGGAAAGGTTAAAATAGACTGCAATGTGGTTTTCAGGACTAGCTAACCTGATTGATAACAAGTCTCGCGTTCCTATAATGTTTTTATTTCGCACGAGAAAAGTCGGCTTCCGTTTACTTTTGGTGCTTGGACGCTCGTTCAACATTTGCCAGTATGTGGCATGAAGGCATGCTGTAAACGCTATTTCTATTAAATATTGACTATTATATAAAGTATATGGACAACAACACGCAAATAACTCTACGCCATATGTACCGCAACACAACAATTCGTGTCAAATACCAAGGATTGTTTTTGAACGAATGTCTGGTACTTCAGGGTCCTCGCTAGAGGAAAGTGGTCGCCGCTACATTATCTCAAATACATTGAAGGACTGAAAAGCAAGCTTATAGACCGTTGAAATGGTTAATGTCTATTCAGAAAAAGCAGGTGAGCTCCACCAGTTGCAGACGACATGGTGGTTGTGGCATTTTAAAATGCATTTGTTTCTGTTATTCTAACGAAGCGCTCCGAAAGTAGTTACGGGAGTGTGTCTAGACGGACGATTTGTTAACGTTGGTATTGAAATTATAACAACTGAAAAATGTATCCAATAAAGTGATAGTATAAGTATCTCTATTTCAAACCGCTAGTGCTGCCTGGTAAAAGTAAGCGAAATAACATGTTTATATTTTAATATGTATGATTTTATCATGTATAGTGTTAAAAGACAATAATCCTAGCACAGGTTGTTTGCATACTGGTACACTTCAATCGAGCATTTGCTCTGTTGGATGCTTTGATTTGTTTTCTACATTTCACTTTCGTATAAGAATACTTATACAATCTTTGGGTAATGGTTGGTTTTATATTGATATCATATTTGATAAAACGTATATTAAAAGTTCAATGATGTTCTACTTATAAAATATATTATTTACATATTAACGTTTAAATAATGTGTATAATTATATTGATTTTAAAGTCTTCATCAGTAGGTCTGTTTATAACGTCCATTAATTCTATGCATGCACGTGTTATCAAGTGAATCTGTGATATTTACATCACTAAACCTACATATGTTTATATTGAATAAGAATGTATCTCAACGCACCCTTATCTGTACGCCCTAGAATTACAATCTTTTCCACGAGATAAGCCTTGTCAAGTGTCAGTTGCACCCATGCCGGTCTTTCTAGAGCTGTACAGCATCCACAAGTGTCAGCATCGAAATGGTCTCTTATAATACCATCTTTGACTCTATCTGCAATCCAGTCCGCATGTTGAGTCCCTTTTGATGTCACTGTGATGCTTGTATTACGGATCATGATGGGGTCTGAAGGAAAATCAAACAGCTCTGATTTACTTTTTGAACTTTAATTCAATAAAATGCCAGTGTAATTGTATTTCTTTCGTTGAATTAGTAAGCATATGTTTACGATACGAATGTCTTTTTTTAAGTTGTTCGCACACTATATATGGTGCTATCATATGTAGAAGATCTGAATTTGTGGATACTTATGTAGATAATTTGTATACAATATTTATCAAAAATAACTTGTTAATCTACGGAGTGGTTCTTTCTTATGCTGTTGGTCTGAATTTCGGGTACCTATATACTTTATAAAAGAATATATAAATATAGTTCGGTCGAAGATATAANCTATAGCTTCTTCAAAAAAGCCGTAAACCAAAATGCTGTTAGATTGGCTATTCAAACATCAAAAGCTTAACGTTGGCGCAACAACGATAAAATAAATAGGGAACCAGTTCCCTATAAGTTTTAAGTAATATATATATAATGCATTTACAGACAACGTATCTGGATAAATACTTGTTGAATAAAAAGAATTAAAGACCGTGCACAGTAGAGGGGCTTATAATTGTTTACAAGAAATAAAAAACAGGTACAAGCAGATCAATTTCACAAATATTTCCCCTTTTTTCAAACTCCAATCGCTTAGAACACTCCTTCTTTAATTCATAAATTAGAGTGTATTACAATTGAAGGGTACTTAAACTACTTAAAGTGGATAAGAAAACGTTCGAGAGGTAATTACCAGAAAGACAGGATTACTAAACACTCGAATGTTGATTTTAGAGCATATATGATAATTAAGAGTATTTTCTTAAAATTTGAAACACCGGAATTATGCATTAAGACAGTATCCGGTTGACTCTTTAAAGCATACGTCTCTGAAGTCACTCACGTTTGCCATCTATCTAGCCTCACAACCAATTGACATATCATCGTTATAATCTTGTAAGACAGCAAATTTCTACAAGGATGTTCATGAGTGCATTTCACTTAAATATAATGTTGACGTCTATTTAGATTTTGGATGATAAAGAGACATTGAATTGTATTTATGCTAGTACATACTGTTATGTTCTCAGAATGTACACACTTCAAACGACTATAGATTATTTATTTATTTATTTATTTATTTATTTATTTATTTATTTATTTATTCATTCATTCATTCATTAATTCATTCATTCATTCATTCATTCATTTATTTATTTATTTTATTATTTATTAAACAAAATATTTATTTATTTATTTATGTATTTATTTATTTATTTATTTATTTATTTATTTATTCATTTATTTATTTATTTATTTATTTAACTGAATTCAAAACATTTTTTAAAGAATGAATAATATGTAAAAATGCAGTCTGTCTAGCGACAGTTCAGGGGCAAGGTGCAGCATGGTCAGTAATTTACAAAGGTTTTTAAATGCTGACCAATTAAAATCTTGTTCATTTCATATCTCTCATTCTAACTGGACAATACATGTATGACCTTACAGTACATGGCTTGACGCACACATGATAAGCGACAGAATCGCACAACATATGCAAATGGAAACATACAAAACAATAGACGTGAACACTGGAATATGACACATAAACACATGTATAGCATTGCATCCAAAGGGGAGTAACTATCAATCCTAAAATTCACTCTTAATAAGAGTTTTATCCTAATTAAAATAATGTTACATAGCTTTATTGATGAAAATTACAATAATGAAGAGACAAAATATAAAATGTTTAAAATAAATAGAAAATTAAATAAATTTAACCTTGTTCACAAGCAAAACATTTGGAACATTACTTTTATTTCTATAAAATGTTTTAAATGAAACGTTCCTAGATTAAATATTAATTTAATGAAACAGACAATTGCAAATAGTTATGGTGTATGTTTAAAATATAAGCATTGCACAACACCATCAACTTTCAACATGTTCAATGAATAAGGATAAATGTGTGTACACAAATGTGTGTGCAAAACCCGGTATTCACAGTAAATGATTTTGTTTGAGCTATATATGATTTTATTTGGATTTTTTACTAAGTGATATAGCACTAATTAAGTGGAAATTGCTCTTTTAACATGAGCAAAGCTTGCAAAATAAAACCGGTGCAAAAAATGACAATTTAAAGATTTCAATACATAAATTGTTAACATGTTCTGAATAGGTCTTGTAAGTGTTAATATAATCATGGTAACAAGCATGGCATAACTTATCACTCAATGCAAAAATAGAATTTACAATTCAGTTAGTTTTTTAATTAATGTATCTGAACTCATATACTAGTGTATAAGCAAAACTGAACTAGGTAAGTTTTATTAAACCACAATATGTAACAAAATACCAAACTTGAAAATCTGAAAATTGAGTACATTAAATAAAATACCCTGCAATATGTTCAAATCGTCATAATGGTAGTCAAAATCGGTGTCTGCTGGGTGGAAAATAGTCCTGCCTAGACGGGTCAGACAAGGACTACTGCTCGAACAGAATACATGGGAAAGAGGTTACCCAACTGGACTATCTTACGGAGTGTAATGGTTGTCTGTGACTGAGAGGTAGCTTGAGCAAACAGGACTAGGCTGTGAAACAGAATCAATAGTGGGAAAAGGAGAAGAATCAGAACTGACAGGGGGAGTGATACTGGTCAATAAGCCCGGAGTTGAAGCAGGATGCGTGTTAGTATTCCTTCTCTGTGGAATCCTGTCAAGTTGTATAACATAATCATAACATGAACAACAGTCACTATCACTACCATACTCTGAATGCGTTCCTTATATGCGGACAGGTTGCGGTGCCTGTTCAGTTTCTAGGACAGCAGGAAACACACCAAGAACATGTTCTTGTTAAGAGTTCCAATAAGTTCCTTGCGGTTCTCTCTCTCTGTACACAGACTGGCCTTCATATAGTATATTTAGAACTACGTATGGTTCTCTCTTTCTCATTATCAGCCAATTTATGTCTGCTTGTAAGATTGACTTTCATAACAAGTACAACATCATTAATTATTTAAATTATATTAGATTTAGATTATTTAACTTTACTATAATTGAGAGCTTTTTTTGTCCTGGACGCTTTTTGCCTTAATCACCTGCAACCTGTATGCCAATTGGGGCATTCCTACAATTTTGCAATATGTACAGTGTGCCAAGCCTCTCCTTCATGTTCTGGAGTTGTGTCTAAATATGCAACAACTGGTTATCGTGGATGCCATCCGAACATTAGGAATTGTGGGGAATACCCAATTTAAATGTAGTCTTTGCAATTTAACGTCTTATCATTACACAGAGTCCTAAATATGCGGAGAAAGTTACTGCTTACCCGCTCATCTGATGGATTACTCATGATGGAAAAAGTAAGGTTAGGGTCTTCCGAAAATTTGCAATGTTACCAATTCATTTGATGATCTGAGGCTCTAAAAGTCTGCCTGGACAAGAATGGAGTTGAAAATTAGTACTGAACAATAACATGTTTGAATAAGGCTTTGGCAGTTGTTTTCACCTTCTGATTGCCACACATGACTTCGTTTGCATAACAAGTGAAGTGGTCCGTAATAACCAACACATCTTCATAACCACCTTTAAATTTATCAACTTTAAGAGAGCATCAATGCAAACAAGTTATATCGGCCTGAGGATCTCAATAGGAACTATATTTGCAAAAAGAACAATGTTGGTGTGTTCATGCAAACATAACTTCTGAAGTGAAAAACATGACTGTCAATGTATTGTTGAATGCCTGGTCAGTAGAAACGATGTCGAGCAAGCCATAGTGACTTGTCACACCGTGGATGACTAACATCATCGTGCACACCCAGCCCGCTAATAAGTTATTCACGTATTCCACAACGAGTTGTCGAACTTATTCACCATCTAATGTGGAATTTCACTACAAAACTCCATCAAGAAATGATTAGCGAATAAAATCCTTGATACATATTTTGACACTGACAGATCTTTCACTTCTTTAGGGTGCGTACAACTATGAACCATGTCAATTACGTGTGCAATGTCAAGTTTACATGACTGTTCTGTTGATCAATTTGTTTGATTTGCTTTACTAGCTGACGGTATAGTGTCCATAGTAACCATATGTGATGCTTAAATACCTGTCCGACATTAAACGGCTGTAAGCTGAAATAAAACAGAGTCGTAAAGTGCTTAACAGCATCCGAGAACAACTGTGGTCTCCGTCTCAGACCGTCATAATCTGCATTGAGTTTTCCTCCTGTGTACGTAGTTTTCAAAATGGTATATCGACAAAGCGGCTACCCAACGATAACCGGTAGCATAAAGCTTTTCTGTAGACATGATATCAATTAAAGGGTTATTTTGTATTTTTACAGTTAATGTTGTGGCATAAATATTGTCATGACCATTGCTTGACCAATTTGCAATTGTAAATACCAGTTGACCACAACGAAAAAAAGTCTTTCAAGACTCCCAAAACTTGTCGTGCTCTAAGAAACTGCTCAGGCGACATATTGGAACAGGCACTTTTAACGCCTAACTCATCTTAAGACTTAGGAACTTGTGAAGATGGATTACTATACTGACAGAAAGAAGACGTAGGTATATGATCAAGAAATGTGATTTCATTTATAACACAAATGGGAGTTTGGGGGATTTTTGAACACTGTCTTGGCAGTCATATTAATAAAAACTCGCAGGAATTTTGGCTCTCTTTCCATGTTGTGTGAATTTAACAACGTAAGGTCTGACAACTAAAAGTCCTACATAAGATAGATGTTATGTGACCACTTTCTGTATATTGTGACTCAGCCTTCCCGTGGTTCCACCGAAAGAGATAGACGCATAGGATTTTACATCAGAAATGTGTTTGTGTGTAGAAAAGACAGTGGCAACACATACAAGTGTGTTGAACGCAATATGCAATGCATCAGACAAAGACACAAAAGNATATATATGTATTAAATCTCGATACATAGATAGTATGTATTGATATGAAGATATATGTATTTTAATATTTCTATGAAGTTTACACATTAATATACGAATTTATTAGTTATTTATGTATTGTAAAAACACTCTTTTATTCTAATATTTCGCCCAAACGGGCTTTATCAAAGTTTACAAACATTTACTTTATTGGTGTATACGACAGTTATAACTATGTAGTGAATTCGTATTTGTAAACTTTGATAAAGCCCGTTTGGGCGAAAATTTAGAATAAAAGAGTGTTTTTACTATGAAATATGTATATCTTTATCCCTACTGGATATAAAACTGAGTATTTATGTATTGGTCACTCATCATTATATAAAGTGCTTTCATCATTGTAATACTACTGAAGTGTGAAATTTACGAGCCAAATATTTTGCACGCACCGAGAAAATCGCGCGATAGTCTACAACATGACAGACGACGTCGTTAGGAGTGTTCTACATTCAATTGATTTACATTCACTGTATCAAAATTGTATCAGTCAAAAATATATTCTATTGAGATGCGTAAGAAGATAACCAGTTACAAATATAGGTCTGGGGACCATTGGTGAAAGAATACAGTTTTAAAATGCAGTGCAGCATTGGCAATCCATGCCCATCATGCCCATGGCTGAGAGCGATACGGCCGCATCAGGATCCAGGATCTTGACAGGTACAATGTTCTAATCCATTTGATTAAATGTTTATTTAGGTATTCAGTACAGTGTCATTGTTGTTCCTGTCTGTCGTTAGCAAATCCACATTCCAATGCCATAAACCAATGAACAAGTCATAAGGCCTTTTGCAGTCACGTTTACAGCAAACAATAAATGTTTTTCCTTTGCAACTTTGATTTATTTTGTTAAACTGAATTATTGTTATCAAAATTATGGTTGTGCCATCTTAGATTTATATAGTCCAAATAATTAATAATTACCGATTACGTCTAAAAAGTGAACGTCGTTTTTCTATAGCAAATTGTTTTCAAATTAAATTTCAGTTCTTCTTGTTTAATCTTTGCTAACATATGAACTGATTAATTGTTTCAATTCGAGTACTTTATTCATTTGTCTGAAGCTTATTTCAAATTAACATACTTCATTGATAAACTTGAGTGTAACGATTCTGATTTGCGCTGTGATAAGTTTTTATTCTGGCTCGTAATAATACAGAAAATTCACGGGATTATTTGTATCGTTCTCTAAAAAGTTCAACATACTAATTATATAAGTGTGTTAACATCCTACACCTTCTCGGGCATTTTTTGAAAAAAAAAATATACAGGAGGTATTGTACATTTTTGAAGTATCAGGAACCTAGCTTCTTAACTCAGTAAAGCATCAACAGTGTTTATTGGAGGACTAAATTATCTAAATAAAGACAAACTATTACATCTTACTTACAGCATGTGTATATTCAGGATACGTTTTCGTTTCATTACCTTATTTTAAACAAAATCAGTTTTAAAACTAAAATGTAGTTTTTGCATGAAGATAATCACAGTCGACAAATACTGACGTTTATATCTGCATATACTGCTGGTTTGCTGTTATTGATTTAAGTTATTTGCTTTATTGAATTTATTTGTCAGCATTTAGTTCCATTTTGTTTTATTGTTTTTTTGTTGTTGCAAATACCATGAAATACAAGCCCATTATTTAAAGAAATGTTAGCGGTGTTGGACTCTTAATTATTCGTGTGTGTTCAATCAAAATTTTATTTTGTTAATTTGCTCAAGACAACGAAAGCTAAGGTTTGAATTGAATGGTACTAAGGTTGGTGAGATGTCAGCACATATTATTGGTAATTATTGCCCAAGGACAAACATTGATAGCTTTTTTCATAAATATATTTTAAAATAGCATGCTTAAGTGCAAACACCAATTGTGCTTTCACTAAAATAACATATATTTACATAATATAATGAATTCCAAACTGAGTATCGTGTAAATGGTAAATGAAAACCATCTGGTTACATAAGTGAAAAATAACTGTTATTGAATACTTTATTTTCAGATACGAGTATGCCTTATATTAATGTACTTGTGTCGCAATATAAACTGTAAAATGGCGCCCTGCTGATACTTTGCATCAATGGATTTCTTTTGTATCATGGGAAACAAGTAATTGACGATCGTTGGTATTACCCTGTAAATACGAAACGAAGAAGCTGGTTTATGGCGTCATTACAACAACTAACATCAGACGTTCTCATGTCTAACGATAGGCCAGGAAAATACCAATTCCGTGGATTCGCAAACAACGACCATATCAAGGCCCGAAGCATTGATCAATAACCCATCGTCGTGTTGCAGGGAATGTTGACGCCTGATGCTAGTCGTTTGACCACCTCAACTGACAAAGTGGACGATCCATTGTGAACGTATGTACTTTAAATGACAGTTAAATGCGACATGACTGAGTGATTTTTTTTATCTCCTTACGGCATTTATATATTGCCTTCGATGATGTAATATTGAACACGATCCTCCCAAAATATCGTTCCACCATATGTTACATGAAAACATTCAACGACTTTCTTTAAAGCCAGATTATATTCAACATAACATTAATAAGCTTGTGCTTGCTTCCTTTTTTATGGAGTGGCGTTGTTTTTGTTGTGAATGTTCGGTCTTGGTAATACTATTTTGTTTATTGAATGATAATTAAACTGGCACAATATTACTACGGCGACCTTTTGTGTTCAAGTTTGTGCAAGTAATTTTACTCGTTAACTTTCTTATCTTGTTAGGAAACTGGCGTAGAAATCAAATGAATCCACTTAACAATCTTAAGTTTGTATACTAAGTTATTACTTATACAAGGGTGTTTAGAGCATTTCGTGTGTAAAACCTGTGTCGCTATGTCAAACTTAATTGATATTTGCTTGCATTTTTATTAAATTGGTTACATGGTTGGTATCTGGCATATTTCATAAGATTCCCGGAACATTTGTTTAGATATGTACATTGATTTAACATAAATGGTATTCGAGATGTGTAAAATATAGAACAGTCAATGATTGAAGTCTGATCTGTTTAAGTTTTTTCATACGATATTTACGAATGAAACATTCATTTTCAGACTCTATTTAAGTGTCAAATGCATCTTTATGTTTTAATCTTAACAAATGTAGTGTTGTCCTTCATTATTTTAGAAAGGCACATGTTATTTTGCAAAACAAATGATAACGATATCAAAATAATTTGATCCTGATTATACATGATTTATAGGCTATTTGATTATTGTATTAGAGATGCGTATGTATGCCTTGAATTTAGTTTACGTTACTATCATTTTCCTATTTTGATGTATTACTGAATCGCTCAGTCATGCATGATGGTAAATAAGTTAATAATTAAATTGCGTTATATTTAAAGTACACATTATGGTTGTATCGTTGAACAAATGATGTTTATATAGATGCAATAATGACCATGTTTAAAAGTAATGGCAATGCATGGATAAGGTTAAAAAATAAAGAAAATAATACATGCATAATAAACTGTAAAACAAGGAAAAGATCTACTACTGGAACTTGACTGAAGTTATTTCTTAACAAACATTGTAAGTAAAACGAACGCAAACTCCTTTTTAAAGACGTTTTTAATAATATTGAGTAAATCGATTACATTGATGCATTCCATACACGTTTACAATGATTTTCATGAGATGAAATAGTAAAGTATTATGAAAACCAATCAGCAAAACAGAAACTTGAAAAATGATAAAACAAATATATATTTGATAAAAGATGGAAAGTAATTTTTAATTAATATTTAGACACCAGCTTTAGGATATAAACATTATTAAATGTCAGCATATTCAGGTCATTCCGAAATTTGTTGATTTATCTGGTTACAAAATATAATGTTGGCTCTTTGTTACCAGTCCACACAGTATGAATAAATCCATAATCCATAAAATGTTAACACTTCAAAATAGATTCAAAATAAAATTTAGTATTTTGTTTTAAAGAATGTAAAATTATAACACCATGACAAATAATTTTCTTGAAAAATGATGTTTAAGTTTCAAGCAATTAGTTTCAATAAGCAAAAAACAATGAAGAGCAAACCGCTTTCGGTCTGTACGATGTTTGCAAATATATTATTAACAACATAGATGTACACAACAAGACTCAAAACATGCAACATGAACATGTCATGGTCTTAGAATTAGCCTCTTTTTTGTAAATAACATATATTTTTCCTGTTAATCAATATTGTGTGTCACATAATCATTTAAACTTTGTGATGCCATAAAAAAGAAACTCGGGTAAATCAAAATCACTCAGATAATGTGCTTAAGAAGATGTTGGTGAATGTTATCAACTACTTATGTTTTCACCAGGACACTACATAACATACGGTTCATCAAATGCAATAAAACATGTTATTAAAATGTTATAACAAACTATTTAGACGGAAGCCACTTGGAATACATACAAGTACGTGAAAATGACCAAAATAAGAATACACGTCCGAATAATGGCAATCAATACTTGATACAAAAGATATTTCAGAGATCATAGTACAACTAAAAACACAATACACATTTTTATGTTCTAATCATTAATGCATGCAACAGTGGAAAATCTCGTTTTGGTAAATGAAAAATATATTCTCTGCGAAACATATATACTCAGTAGGTCTACAAAAGCAAGCATGAGATGTTTATTTTTTGTACCATTTCCTTTATTTATGCAAAGTGATCAATAGGCGAACTTTACTATATTGCTGTGTAGCAAATAAGACATGCACACAAGTACCAAAACTATCATTCTGTGTTCAACGCCTAGAAACTGTGAACGCAAACTATCGGTGTGTTAAAATGATTTGTAATAATTAACTCTTAAAACAGAGCTTGTTTCCAAAGTGTTTTTCCCCAGGCCCTTTTAGCGTGGCGATGTTCCACGCCGCCCTCCCGGATCGCCACTCTGCCCTTTTCAAAGGCAAAACTCGCCACGCGCCCTTATCGATAACATCTTTATTTCCTTATGACCTAACTTGTCCGCAAAATCAGCGTCCATGATGGTCTGTGACGCTCCGACTGAGCTTGATTTACTCGAGAGACGTCAACGTCTAATCGACTATATTAATCGAGTAGATTTAATCTTTTACAGTGCTCGATTTATAGGTAGGTCCACCAAATAAAATACAAATGTCACAAGAAATATTTAAATATAAAAAAATATATATGTAAAAGTATTATTTCAATTGGTTAAAAAAAAAATAGCATGCGTTGACCAACTTATTTATAAATGATAATTATTTTAGAGCAATTACTATGGATGGCTCTATATATATTTATTTTTTACTGATGAAATACACATTCAAGTCTCAATGAGTATTATGCAAAACCTTTTCTTCTTATGAAGAGACCAAAGCATTAAAGTATGTTAATAAAAATAGTTTTGGTATACCCTATATTGCACAAAATATAAAAATCCTAATAAAATATATCCTGTGTTACCTGCAATATGTTGTCTTCATTGTTTCATAATGTGTAAGAAATGCAAGAAAGTAAGATATGCATCTCTTCAACTTAATGATAAAGGTTGTAATCACATTATAATTGATAAGTAAAAAAAGCCTATACAAGTACACCCATAGCCGTTATCAGTGATAAGTAATTATCGATAACAGTACTTCCATAGCTAAAAAGGCACCACGCGTATGTCTGCCCTTTTGTGCATAAACTGCGCGTTAAACTGCCCTTTTTGAATAAACTGCAACATGCCCTTTTGCTCTCCTGGGAAAAACACTATAATTTGAAATTATCATTGCATCGCAACAAGGTGTTAAATGTAACCTACATTAATGATTTCAATCGGTAGAAATCAGGTTTTATAGTAACGACATCAGGGTTGAAAAAGATTGTATACAATGTTATTTAGAGAGTATAAAAAAAAACATATTATAGGAATATTACAAATCATGCAAACATCAGACGAACAAAATATCGTTACCATTCGGTTCATGCTCCCAATCGGATGTAACAAATAGCGAAAATAAATCAGCAACTCGTATGACCTTGTTTTGTAACATTAATAATTCTGATAAACCCCTTGTTGCTGAACATAGTCCAATATCACATCATAGCAGAACTTTAACTGCATCTGCAAAAGACAATATATATGTTTTGAAAAGTAAAGAAAGTCTCGTATAAACATTTCAAAAAAGAGTTTCAACTACTCATTCCACTGTACACAAACAATCCGTTTAATTACACGTGTATTTAAAAAAGTTAGCATGCCTTGCTGCGGATGAGAAGGCTTTTTCCGTGCAACATCGTCTTGACCGAGTCTACAATGTTGATCCGCCCATTCTGTCCTGATATGCGATAAATATCGTTCAATAACACAGCGACGACACCGCACTTCTGGAAACCGCCACTGCAATACATTGATTATCGAAAATAACTAAACATTTTGAAATTGTTTTTCAAACACTTACGAGACAAAAGAAATTCAAGTACAATTTCCTTTTTAATACTTAATGTATGCAGTTTGTATTCAAAGTAGAATACAGTTTTTCCAGCATACCATATTGCCAATGTCCAATATATTACAAGTGAAGATGTGTGTATTTGAATTTGTAATGAAACAAATACATTTGTACCCTAGCTCTACTAACTTGTCTAATATCAATATCGGTTTGTCGTCTGTCATTTCGGATTGCCACGTGTGCACCGCCTCAATCATCTCAAGCAGCGATTTCCTGTCTGTCGGTATATCTTCTTTCCATGACGACAGCACGAAGTGTTTTATGGTTTTGTCGCGGCAAGTCTATTTTATTGCATTTACAAAGATTTATTAAAAAAGTCAACAATCACAATAATACAAACATGTTGTAATAAAACAAGTCGAATAAGATTAAATAGTTATTATCTTTAAGTACCTCGTGTGTCATGGAATAACTATCAAAACATGATGAATTACACCCAAAAGATGTTTGTATAAAATGACATAATTTTCAATAAAAAAGTAATATTACCAGTTCAAGGTCATCCGATGCAAGATCAATCACGGTTTTAGAGCCTAGTTGTTTGAGACGGGACCAAAACATTGGCAGCTGCTTCTCGGTCGGTTTGTGAAGCACAATCATTCCCGTCTGTGTATTGAATGTCTGTGCAATGAACATATAGGGAAGTAAACTTCGCACATTGTATTCAATCGCTTTGACGTATGGTTTAATAGAAATTTGTATCCGACACGCTTTATGAATATTTGAACAACACTATTATGTTAATCTTTACCAAAATATAACAAACGAAGATTTAAACGATTACAATTTCTTTAATTAAAAGCACTGTCTCTTTATTAATATTTAATTACAAATACATTGAATGCGATTTATTATACTTTAAATTAATGTGAAGTTTGAAATTCAAATAATAATGACTCGTATGAGTTGGTTTACTCACAGTATCAAATATGCCACATGAGGCTTCGAAACATTGTACGTTTGTGATCCGTGAAAACTATAAAACTTCAACAAAAGAACCACACCATTAATTTATATCAACTGAAGTATTTTAAATAATTAACTTACACGGAGATTAACTTCATCTGGTGATTCACTCCTTCTATAAAGTTGTGGTCGATATGCATCAGCTGCGAATTAAAGAAATTTATGAATATTTTATAACTGTACAATAACTGGATATTTAAGAAGAAACGTTTTGTTTTTTTAAATAACGTAACGCATCTTACTTTCATCCAGTTGTGCCCCAATATTGCCATAGTCTGCCTCTTGACTGGCCACTGGTTGCAAATGTCCCTCACGACTGTCAACACTTTGCATAAGCAACTGAAATTCCGAATTATACGGCCCATGAGAGTAAAGACATCTTGAACATAATTCATAAGCAGACCGGCGACATGCAAGTTTTTGTTTTATTCAACCTGCGGTCCTTGAAACTTTTGCGACTTTCAGTAATTCCTATGTTATGGTTAAAATTCGTTACATTTATTCCATATGATGGTAATTGTTTCTATAATAGTGTGTGTGTATTTAAGTTGATGCTATTAAGAATTGCGTATGTTTGTTTCATATCAGGAATGTCTTGTAATTTAATTAGTTTGTTCCTAAAATTAATTTAAGTTTTTTTTTTAAATTGCACACTGTAGGAAGAAAAACCCAAATGTTTGAATGTTCGCCCATGTTACGATGATTGAGTTTTTTTGCCAGTGTATATACTATTTACAACAGGTACTCATTTGTATATTGATATAGCAATAAGTGCACATTTAAGAAATGTATTCTACGGCTGTGAAAGTTGATAGTTGTCCTATTACAAATGCCGAAAAACATGAGTTTCTGTTATATGTATTATCCAATTAAGATATAAACGGAAAGAGACTGGTTAAACCGTTGTGTTTAATAAACACGGAAGAAATAAAATATTATGATAATAAAAACACCAAAGGGCAAGCACTGATTTGTACTTGATTAGGAATAAGTTTTCGCAGTCATACATTTATTTAAGGTGACACTTCTACAGAAATAAGCCAAATGTAACTCATAATCAAACACTTTGTTTGTAAATCATACTGAAATAAATAGTGTAGGAATTGCAAAGAAAATTGCATAAAAATATTCCGGGCAAAACCATTATAATAGACGGTCAAAAAAGAGGACAGAAAAGGCGTGTACACATTTTTGGTATACAGAAAACATATTTATTTTTTAAGATTATTTACTTCAAACTGTTGTTCCAGTCGGGTAGTTTTCGAAATACTGTCTTTTCCAATCATGTAGTTGTAGACACTTTCGAACTGTCTGGTCATCACGTGGTGGGTCCCCATCAGGAGAGCTTCCGCCAGGGCCTCATGTAGGTAGGCGTATTGTTCCTGTTTACAGCCGAGTATATAAGTGATATACAAAGTTGCGAAAATACAATTAACGTGTGAATGTGGCATAATGAATGCGTTTTTTATACAGCTATCTGGTACGTCATTTATAGTTGCTAAGCATATTGATGGTAACACATGTTCAACAAGCAAATTCGTAGAATTGATATCCCCCGCAACATATATTTTGTTTAATGTTGGGTGCAAATCGGACGGTTGAACATAGTACGATACAAAGGGCCATTACTCCGTTATAAACATATGGTGTACAATGGCATTTCGCGTGCATCATCGTCTTATCCATATATATACTCATACCAAGTTTCAATGAAATCCGCCAAAGCACTTCCAAGATATGGCTCCGGACACAAAAGTGACTTTAGTAAAAAGCATTTTTTCAAGATACAAAGGGCCATAACTCTGTTATTAACAGATGGTGTACAATGCTATTTAGCGTGCATCATCGTCTTATCCATATATATACTCATACCAAGTTTCAATGAAATCCGCCTAAGCACTTCCAAGATATGGCTCCGGACACAAAAGCGCTTATAGTAAAAAGCATTTTTTCAAAATACATAGGGCCATAACTCCGTTATTAACAGATGGTATACAATGCCATTTGGCGTGCATCATCGTCTTATCCATATATATACTTATACAGTGTTTCAATGAAATCTGCCAAAGCACTTCCAAGATATGGCTCCGGACACAAAAGTGCCGTACGGACGGACGGACAGCCGGACGGACGGACGGACAACGCCAAAACAATATCCCTACGCCTCTGGCGGGGGATAACAACATCGCACGCGCGAATATCTTAAATATAGATGTGCAATATTTATAATTAAATGCCACTTTACCTTTGTTTGGACCATGCTGACCCTTTGTTCACGTAACGCTTCGACAATCTGGAATGGTCTGACACAGTTTTCAGTTTGTGCTTGTGAAATAAGATTGTCGAGAGCAATAAATGTTCCTGTTCGTCCAACACCAGCGCTGTAAATACAATACGTAATCTTAAGTTCATCGAATGTTGTGTAGCATCATGTCGATTACTTGCAAACCGTATGAATCAAATATGGTACGTTTCAAAGTGACACCAGTTTACCTGCAATGCACCATAATTGGTGAATGGTGCTCCCCCTGAGTATCCACCACTCTCCAGAAGTCTGCAAGACACCAGGCTGTATCGGGAACACCTTTGTCTGGCCATGACTTAAGATGAAACTGCTTCACTTTCCTGGTATCATGTCCCTGTTTACACGAATAAAAACTTACGAATACCGAAAATGTGTACTTNCAATTATGATGTGTTCTAATCAGGTAAAACTATCCGAGGATATTTAGAACATGCGATGCACCCGATTAATCTGGTTCAACTGAAGGATATTGCTCGGCTGAGCCTTAAATGACAACGAACAACCTCTCTCAATGTTAAAGTCACTGATAAAAATACAGGACATCTTCGAATTGCATCCAGGGTTGCCTGGTAACCACTAGTAATGTTCATGAACGTATTGTGTATGTCAATGATATTTGATGAGAAACATATCTATTGTTCAGTTGCAAAATCATGAAAGTGTGTTTTATTGTAGTTCTTCCTTCCTGTGCATTCTTCTTTTTCAAACAGATATACCTATGTGTGTAAAGGTTATTTTTTATAATGCATTATCTTTTGTCAATAAATAATTGAAGGTGCACTAACGTGAAAAATGTCCACCTGTTATTATCATTGCCTTATATTTTATGTATATTTTAAGTCTAACGTGATTGTGTTTTTTAACACGCATTAAGTGTAACAAAACACAAACCTATTGACGAGGACAATAAAACGTATAGAACGGGAAAATAAGTTCAAAAACAAAGTTCGGAGATGACAGACAAAATAATAAAATAACCAAAACAATTAAATCCATTAAAAAACACTTAGAATTGCATATTTTAATATATCACTTTATATACATCTTTGTTATTCCAATAGGCCGTCATCGTCATGCATTCTCTTAATCGCGTGTTTATGTAATTACACATCATAATAAAACTACAGAAACCTCTTTTTAATTATAAGTAGAGCATTGAGAAATATAATAATGTAAACCATTATTAATTGCGCAGTTTAAAGTGCTGATCACTATCATCTACGTGTATTTTCTTTGGCAATGATCTGATTTTTTAATGAATTATCATACTTTACATCATTTGTAGGGTTAATCATTTAACGCATAAATAATAACGCAAAACGTAACTAGATGACACATGAAAGAACTCGACAATTTAAGTACAATCACGTGTGCAATAAATGATACACAGTAATAATTCATATGGATGGTCATTAATAACTCGGATTTACTAAACGAGGTCGTTACCAATGGCAAGTCAGCACCTCTACCAGACAAAATGGTATTATGTAATCTCTTGAGGACGATAATACAATATAAGCCTGTGCACGTTTGCACATTCGTCTAACTGATAGTTAAACTGGCAAGAATCCATATTCCAATTTATAACATGATGCAATAAAGTGCAATCGATGTTTTGTTAGACGTTAACACAACCAAGAATATTTTTTTAAACGGCTAATACTGAATGTCTTCTCTGAACATCGGGGTTAAGGGCGCAAATGTTTTTAAGCTACCAGTGCGAATAGACCATGAATAAATTCTTAACTAAAGAGAATATTGGTAAAGTAAAGCATCCATGTGAGTGTTAACATGATAATGAATGTCATAATGTATTTCATAATAATAACAAGTTTAACCCGGATAACTTTTAGCGGGGAAGAAAAAAGGACAATAGATGTAGCAAAATCGTTTTTCAAAATACATGATTTACTGCTATACGCATTTGAACAGTCGATAACGGGACTTCAGTGTTGTTTAAATTGTTATTTAAGTAGGCGATTTTAAGATGTAAGTTCGAATATCTCTGGAAGCGTGAATCGAAAATATATTTTTGGTATTGCATGTATTGTTTAAAGAGTGAATATTCATTGCGCTTATACAAGTATAAATATTACGAGAAATGCCGTCGATAAGCCCCTTTAACAAGGCTACAAGTACAGCTTTTAAATGTGCTTGGTGTTATTTAAAGTATTGCGGTTTTCGATATCTGGACAGCAAATGAGGTTCGATCAAGATTTATACTGACTTAGCTCTAAAAACATTATATTTCCCATCAGACAAGCTTGAAAATACAATACTTACATCGGAGCGGTCATATTTGAGCATGGGTCTGTGTACGAGTTATCCTGCGCCTTGTCATCAAACGCCTTTCTACGTATTGTTTACGCCACTTATGCCTTCGGAAATACTTCACAGCTTTAACGTCGACATAATTAATTTTGTAGGCTAACCCAGTTCAGTGAGTTATTTGTAATGCAACAATGCCTGCTTTCCTCTAGTTACATTTTCTATATCTCACCAAAGTGCTTTTTTATGTGTCCATAAAGTATATATGTACTTTAATCATTTCCATTTTATGTGTTTACCCACCTACCGTTTTCTATTCATAAACACACTAAAGACATTCGAAATGTTTACTTAAGATATTCAATATTCTTTAGAAACATTTATCTGGTCAATATCGAAAGTTATAACGTTACAAACGAACATAAGAGGGTTTTGCCAAAATATTAATGCTTTTATGTGTTATTTAACATCTCGTTAACGTATAGAGATGTCTCTGTTAAAACAATTGTGTTACAATGTTGGCATAGGTATTGCAAAGTGAATGCTTATCGGAATATTTACAATCTGGAAAGAAACTAAACCTAATCAAACCCAGACAATTGCACATGTCCTAGACATATAACTACAACGTACTTAAAAGCATTTGGGACTCATTTAACAAGAGCTTCACCTTCATGCACTGCAAATTGAAACCGAATTGACGCACTTCAATATTGCGTCTGTTGGTCCCACACTTCGCAAGTTTCGTTCACAACCGCGATTGCTTTATATTTTCTCAACTATGATTTGAGCCGTTTTGACCTTACATTTTTACCAAGAGATTTTTAGTATCGTATTGTTTTAAATTTGTACAAAATCTGGTGTCCGTGAAGTCACATACACGATACTTGTTGTCCTCCTGACAAAGGTGATTAAGGGCAAACATTACACATTTTTATTAATTCAATGCCGATTTTTGTTATTAAGAGACATTTCTTATTGAATTTATTTGACTCTAATTGAATCGTACAAAACGATGAATTCCCAGTTATTTAGGTCCGCTTAAGCGCGGTGAAAACGTTATATACATGAATACTTTAAGCAGCATTAAATATATAATCAACATTACGCATGGTGCCATTTTTGTCCCATTAAAATCAAACATGAACGCTCATAATGTTTTAGACAAATATTGTCATGATATAATATAATTAACAATGAACTAAATATACTGAGTTTTGGACCTTCGTGTTAATAGTATGAAAATTAAAATATTGACTGGACGGATGACTGTGCACACTTTGTTGAACAGTATTCAGTTGGATATGTTAACTGTAAAAAGTGATAAATGGCATTTGAATGTCAACAGTTTATTTGCTGCAAAAAATAAGATAGTAATATGTACCATAATTCAAGTGTATATGAAATTCGTCACGTCCAATAAACTCCTAACTCTAGGACGATACTGTCACGTTAAGATTAGCAAGTTGGCGATTTAAATAATTTGGATAGTGTATGTGAATGAGATCAAATCTGAACAAAAACACGCAACCTATTTTAGTTATTTTCAAATATTGTATACATGGCTGACTTTATCGATTGGAACAATAAAAGAAATTTAACATTTCCAAACACTTATTTTGTGACGTGTCTTATATTACTTGTTTTGAACATTCGGTCCTATTTGTTAATCATAATTAAAAATGCGACATATAATTGTGGAAGATATTGTGCTATAATAATGTATCTTTTGTTTGAAATTCGTTTATTACTTTAAAAGAAATGTGAACAAAATTATTTTATATAGATGGTAAACGGTAGATAGTACCTGAAAAATGTATCCACTGGAATGTTCGACTACACAGAANTCACCACGACACTACATAACATACGGTTCATAAAATGCAATAAAACATGTTATTAAAATGTTATAACAAACTATTTAGACGAAGGCCACTTGGAATACATACAAGTACATGAAAATTACAAAAATAAGAAAACACGTTTGAATAATGGCAATCAATACATGATACAAAAGATATTTCAGAGATTATAGTACAACAAAAACACAATACACATGAACATGTTCTAAACATTAATGCATGCAACAGTGGAATATCTCGTTTTGGTAAATGGAAAATATATATTCTGCGAAACATATATACTCAGTAGGTCTACAATAGCAAGCATGAGATGTGTATTTTCAGTACCATTTCCTTTATTTTTGCAAAGTGACCAATAGCCGAACTTTACTATATTTCAGGGTAGCAAATAAAACATGCACACAAGTACCAAAACTATCATTCTGTGTTCAACGCCTAGAAGCTGTGAACGCAAACCATCGGTGTTTTAAATATATGCTGTATCATTTATCATTAAAGCAGAGCTTGTCTCTAAATCATTGCAACAAGGTATTACATGTATCCTACATTAATGATTTCAATCGGTAGAAATCAGGTTTTATAGTAACGACATCAGGGTTGAAAAAGTTTAAATACAATGGTATTTAGAGAGTATAAATAAAACCCATATTATAGGAATAATGCATATCATGCAAACATCAGACGAACAAAATATCGTTACCATTCGGTTCATGCTCCCAATCGGATGTAACAAATAGCGTACATAAATCAGCAACTCGTATGATCTTGTTTTGTAACATTAATAATTCTGATAAACCCCTTGTTGCTGAACATAGTCCAATATCACATCATAGCAGAACTTAAACTGCATCTGCAAAAGACAATATATATGTTTTGAATAGTAAAGAACGTCTCGTATAAACATTTCAAACAAGTGTTTCAACTTCTCATTCCACTACACACAAATAATCCGTTTAATTACAAGTGTATTTAAACAAAATTAAGCATGCCTTGCTGCGGATGAGAAGGCTATTTCCGTGCAAAATCGTCTTGACCGAGTCTACTATGTTGATCCGCCCATTCTGTCCTGATATGCGATAAATCTCGTTCAATAACACAGCCACGACACCGCACTTCTGGAAACCGCCACTGCAAAACATTGATAATCGGAAATGACTAAACATTTTGAATTTGTTTTTCAAACACTTACGAGACAAAAGAAATTCAAGCACAATTTCCTTTGTAATACTTAATATATGTAGTTGGTATTCAAAGAAGATTACAGTTTTACCAGCATACTATATTGCCAATGTCCAATATATTACAAGTGAAGATGTGTATTTGAACTTGTAATGAAACAAACACATGTGTACCCTAGCTCTACTTACTTGTCTAGTATCAATATCGGTGTTTCGTCTGTCATTTCGGATTGCCAGGTGTGAACCGCCTCAATCATCTCAAGCAGTGATTTCCTGTCTGTCGGTATATCTTTTTTCCATGACGACAGAACGAAGTGTTTGATGGTTTTGTCGCGGCAAGTCTATTGTATTGCATTTAAAAAAAAAAGTCAACAATCACAATAATACAAACACGTTATAATTAATAGAAGTCGAACCAGATTAAATAGTTATTATCTTCAAGTACCTCGTGTGTCATGGAATAACTATTTAGACATGATGGATTATACCCAAAAGATGTTTGCATAAAATGACATTATTTTCAATCACAAAGTAATATTACCAGTTCAATGTCATCCGATGCAAGATCAATCACGATTTTAGAGCCTAGTTGTTCGAGACGGGACCAAAACATTGGCAGCTGTTTCTCGGTCGGTTTGTGAAGCACAATCATTCCCGTCTGTGTATTGAATGTCTGTGCAATGTACACATAGGGTGATAAACTTCGCACATTGTATTCAATCGCTTTTAAGTATGGTTTAATCGAAATATATATCCGACACGCTTTATGAATATTTGAACAACACTATCATGTTAATCTTTACCAAAATATTACAATCGAAGATTTAAACGATTTAAATTTCTTTTATTTAAAGCACTGTCTCTTTATTAAAATGTAATCACATAAACATTGAATGCGATTTATTATATTTTCAATTAATGTGAAGTTTGTAATGCAAATGATAATGTTTTGTATGGGTTGGTTTACTCACAGTATCAAATATGCCATATAAGGCTTCGTACATTTTACGTTTGTGATCCGTGAAAACTATAAAACTTCAACAAAAGAACCACACCATCAATTTATATTAATTGAAGTATTTGAAATGGTATGTATAATTAACTTACACGGAGAGTAACTTCATCTGATGATTCACTCCTTCTATAAAGTTGTGGTCGATATGCATCAGCTGCAAATTAAAGAAAATAATGAATATTTTATAACTGTACATTAACTGGATATTTAAGAAGAAACGTTTTTTTTAAAATAACGTAACGCATCTTACGTTCATCCATTTGTGACCCAATATTGCCATATTCTGCCTCTTGACTGGCCACTGGTTGCAAATGTCCCTCACGACTGTCAACACTTTGCATAAGCAACTGAAATTCCAAATTGTACAGCCCATGCAAGTAAAGACATCCTGAACATAATTCATAAGCAGACCGGCGACATGCAAGTTTTATTATTTATTCAACTCTGCGGTTCTTGAAACATTTCCTATGTTATGGTTAAAATTCGTTACATTTATTCCATATGCTGGTAATTGTTTCTATAATATCGTGTGTGTATTAAAGTTGATGCTATTAAGAATTGTGTATGTTTATTTCATATCAGGAATGTCTTGTAATTTAATTAGTTTGTTTCTCAAATTAATTAAAGTTTTTTTGTTTAATTGCATACTAAAGGAAATATAAAAACCCATGTTTGAATCTTTGCCCATGTTTCGATGATTGAGTTTTTTTTGCCAGTGTATATACTATTAACAACAGGTACTCATCTGTATACTGATATAGCAATAAGTGCACATTTAAGAAATGTATTATACGGCTGAGATAGTTGATAGTTGTCCTATTACAAATGCCGAAAAACATGAGTTTCTGTTATATTTATTATCCCATTAAGATATAAAAGGAAAGAGACTGGTTAAACCGTTGTGTTTAGTTAAAACGGAAGAAATAAAAATTTATATAATAAAAACGCCAAAGGCCAAGCACTAATTTGTACTTGAAGATGAGGAATAAGTTTTCAAAGTCATACATTAATTCAAGGCGACACTACTACAGAAATAAGCCAAATGTAACTCATATTCAAACACATTTTTTGGTAAATAATACTGAAATAAATAGTGTAGGAATTGCATAGAATATTGCATAAAAAATAGTCCGGACAAAACCATTATAATAGACGGTCAAAAAGGAGGACAGAAAAGGCGTGTACAAATTTTTGGTATACATGATACATATTTATTTATAAGATTAAATTTACTTCAAACTGTTGTTCCAGTCGGGTAGTTTTCGAAATACTGTCTTTTCCAATCATGTAGTTGTAGACACTTTCGAACTGTCTGGTCACCACGTGGTGTGTCCCCACCAGGAGAGCTTCCGCCAGAGCTTCATGTAGATAGGCGTATTGTTCCTGTAAACAGACAAGTATATAAGTGATATACAAAGTTGCAAAATTACAATTTACATGTGAATGTGGCATAATGAATGCGTATTTTTTATACATCTGGTACGTCCTTTATAGTTGCTAAGCATATTGATGCTAACAAATGTTCAACACCATCGCACGCGCGAATATTTGATATATACATGTGCAATGTTTATAATTAATGCCACTTTACCTTTGTTTGGACCATGCTGACCCTTTGTTCACGTAACGCTTCGACAATCTGGAATGGTCTGACACAGTTTTCAATTTGTGCTTGTGAAATAAGATTGTCGAGAGCAATAAAAGTTCCTGTTCGTCCAACACCAGCGCTGTAAATACAATACGTTATCTTAAGTTCGTCGAATGTTGTGTAGCATCATGTCGATTACGTGCAAACCGTAAAATAACGAATCAAATATGGTACGCTTCAAAGTGACACCAGTTTACCTGCAAAGAACCATAATTGGTGAATGGTGCTCCTCCTTAGTATCCACCGTTCTCCAGAAGTCAACAAGACACCAGGCTGTGTCGGGAACACCTTTGTCTGGCCATGACCTAAGATGAAACTGCTTCACTTTCCTGGTATTATGTCCCTGTTTACACGAATACCGTCAATAAAAACTTTAAAAAATGTGAACTTACACAAAATCAAACTTTATAATTAAGCATCGAAGTAATGCATATTGGGGACAGTGGTCTAGTGGTGGGGTGCTGGTCTAGGGATCGAGAGGTCCCTGGTTCGAATCCCACTCGGGGCATTGGATTTTTCTGAGCAAAAACAAAATAATCCCACGCTTGCTCCTCTCCACCCAGGTGTATAAATGGGTACCTGTGAGGGAAATAAAGTCAATGTGCCTTGGCTGCCTGGTGCGCCATATGTAAACGGACGACTTAAATCCCAGTGATCGGGGGTTAATGTCGAAGTCGGCTGAAGATGTATATCGAAGCAGACTATAAACCGCAACTTTAACTTTAACTTTGTGCTTGTAAGTCTTTAATGTTATTCTCGTTTGATACAACATGTATATACAATAGAATACAATGACCACCTTCAGAAGACATGTTGTATTTACGATAATGAATGGTAACATACCTTAGTAATCGTGAAGGTCCTGATGTTGTAGTCAAACATCTCCTCGACATCAATGTACTTGACCTCAATACGTCCGTACTTGCACACACCGTTCAACTCCTCGGGCCAATATGGTAAACATTTCATCTGCATTGTAATATATTTTGTCAAGCACTGTACAATTGTGTTGTGTCATAGTATAAAAACTATCAACGCGTCTTAAGCGTTTAACATGATTGCCAACATGTCAATCAACAATTACCGCGCGTGAAGCACTGTTAATATGCTGTTTGTTTGTTTTAATTAATATGTACCGACAATTCAACATCAGGGATAATGGCCATACCGTTCCCATTTCAATCAGATTTGTCAGCATCACAATCTTGTCCACCCTCTGCTGCCATACCATACGCCAAATGTCATCTAAATTTTTCTCCGTTGCACCTTTTAAAAAATACTTGAAAATATGTGTGTTATACTAACAGGTGAGCTATTATTAATACAATATATTCTGTGATATTTTTTTTTTAATCCGAAAGGAAGAGAATATATTAAACAAACGGAAGATACACTATTATGACTTTTTTTAAATAATTAAGACGGTTTACTTACCCTGAGAAGCGATGAATTTCTTTGCCTTCTCAAAGCCCTACATTTGTAAACATAATCTAATTTAAGTATTCAATAAGTTACATTATTTTATTTTTTATATTTCCGATTGTTTTCTTGATTAATTTTTTTGCAAAGCGTTATTGATCATGCGATGTCTGTTAAAATTAGGAAAAAGAAGAGAAGCAGATTGATCATAATGTGGATAAAAATAATACTGATATAACCGAAATAAAAAGTGTACGTTTATATAGCTCGCGTTGATATATTCGGAATCTCCATCGATCTCTTTTGTCAAGGGCACGCGGTTATGGTCGTCTGAAAACAAATAAGTTTATGGCATACCCTTAATGACCGTTATGTAATAAGATGTATTTTTGTTTAAAACAAATCTTCACTTATGATTATTGTAAGTGTGTCTGAAACAAGGACTTGTGGCATTTATGTAAAGAAAATGTATTTCAAGTAATTTACCTTAACAATCTTGTGTAACTGGAACTGACAAAATCAAAATAAAACTTAACGTACATGCATACATCTGCTTGTAGCGATTCTTTCCTTTGTTTTCTTCGGACGATGCTGTGTCGTGCTTATGAATAAGTCCGCTTCTGAATTTCTACAATACAAGAATGTTAATGGTGCGATAATGTTTTGTAATGAGATGTTTAACTGATTATTAAAACTTTATATTGGGACTGTTTCTTACTTCAAACTCTTTTTCAAAAAATGTTGAACCACTTTGACACTTCTCGTGAATGTAGTCCCAGAGTTCGTGGATTTTGATTCCAGGGCTAAGTGTCTTGAAGCTGTAGTAATCATTGTCATCACAAGAAACGGGATTTGCTATGCCAGACAATAACCTGTTGTCATCTGAAATTTCAGATGAAATATTAAAATCATTTTGTCAGACTAATTGCAGAGAACAAAGTAACATATTATCTGAAACTGTATGATCATGAGACATGTGTGATTGTCTATTTTATAAATAATGTTATAGCATATTCCACTTAGCGTTACTCGTGTTTTTTTCAGAAATGTTAGTGATAATTTATTGTGTTCAATACGTATGAAACGGGCTGTTCGCATTTTGGCAAAATGGCAATTTTCTGAAAAATTGTTATCGAATAAAACAAAGAATGTTTACATTATTTTAAACAAGCAAAAAAACACCTCTGACTATGCTTTTTGGTAATTAATTGTCCATAAATGGATAATCATCATTTTCTAAAATGATAAAGCATTTCTCATGCTTTTCTTCAATACTTTTGTAATAAAAAGTGTTTTACTAACATAGCGTTTATAATTGGCTTATGAATATAACAAAACGAGTGGCACAGTAATGGCGCATTTGGTACGCAGAGGTACCGTGTTCGAATACTCAAAAATACAATATCTGCTATTTTCCTTATACATATATTTATCTAACATAAAACATATTAAAATGTCTGCATTTATATCTCAAAAAATTGTGTGAATATACTTTTTGAGGAGACGTTCGCACTTTCTTCTGCGGAGACTAGGTTGCCATCATTAGCCCGATCGATATGATCGAATCTCTTGTTGAAACTTGTCTCTATCTTGGCAGATGTGGATAATTTAGTATGACCTTTTGCGCTGAAATAAAATCAATCATAAGATATGACAGGACAAAAACGTGTAATTGAACAATACAGTCAATACAAATCTGTCACTAGATATTACTTTATATAGTAATATCATAAATATGACACATGCAACAATAACTTACGAATTGAGTTTTCGCCGCTTGTAAAATACGGTTAATAAAGTAATTGCAATTATGATTACAACAACTGTGACGCAACCACCAACAACTCCGGCCACGTTTGTGATAGTGCGTCCTCCTAGCTGTTCGTGTGCTGTAATGGAATAAATGTGTACTTTACATATGGAACCTGCTGTATATTTTTTTTTTAATATTCATGCGCGAGATCTGTGAGTAAAAAATACAAGCTTCATTGATCATGTACTGTTAATCCTTAAACACAATACATTCTTACGTGTACAGAAACCATTTTCCATCCTGAACCCATCATGGCATTGAAGAGACTCTACGCGCGATCCATTGATGGGATGGCACGAGTCGCAATGACAGTCCAGAGAGCAGCTTTGTCCGTAGAAGCCAGATTTGCAGGCTGTGTTACAAACATAAAAAGACATCATTTGAACAGCGGTATATAATAACAATTATGTTAACACCTTGAGTTGTCACAATATTGACCAATTCCCCTTCGCCCCGCAGATCGTCANAACAATTATGTTAACACCTTGAGTTGTCACAATATTGACCAATTCCCCTTCGCCCCGCAGATCGTCATATGAAGCAAAGTGGTAATATGGGTTACAAACATAAAACGACATCATTTGAACAGTGGTATATAATAACAATTATGTTAACACCTTGAATTGTCACAATATTGACCAATTCCCCTTCGCCCCACAGACCGTCATATGAAGCAAAGTGGTAATATTTGATTTCGGGACATGACCAGTTTTGACCTAAATGGCATGGAATACAGCATATTGTTACATACCAAATATTTAACCTTTTGGACAAATGGTTTCAAAAGGAAAATATTTGTAAGGTATTTTCTATCAAGTCGATATGAAATACATGAAACCTTAAGTGTTGTGAGAGTGTTTTTTTTTTACTTAAGGGCCATGATTTAATGATAAATATTAGATTGCCATTATACCATGTTACATATCAAATATTACTTCGCCGACCATGTGGTTTCAGAGATGTTTACTTTTCAAATAACGTCTTTATACATTTATTTATAATCATCATAGATCAGAAATTCCGACTCGAAAAAAGGGGCATAAGTTTGAAATGAAAACGCAATACACGTTTGAATGTTCTGCGTTGAAATGTGTAGGAGAATGTATGCAGAACAAAAAAACATGTAGCAAGGAACCGACGGTAAGACAGACAGGAAAACATATAGATAGGCAGACAGGCGTCCATTGTGATCCCAGAAGACCCCTAAATACTTCGTAACGGGATATAATAACAAAACGATAAGGACACAGACAAATCATACGATCACTTATTTAGAGAAAGCAACCCTACATACAAACAATAAATGTTCTTTCGAAATCGGCGTTTCAATAAATGTTGCTGTCATTGGTGTCCTAAATATACAATTACAGGATAAAGATCGGATCTCCGATATTCGCTCACTTGTTATAAACGAGAATTGGTCGGTGATCATTACCCATAATCAGCTTCATCAAATTATTATCTGAACAGTGATTATAGAGAAACAGAAATCATATCCATCCCTCCCCCTAATTTTCGTCAGTGAATTTAACCTAATCACGCCATTACTGTAAAATGATTTCTGAATTGTAAGGCAAATTCTTACCAATATGATTTCATTAACATTGTTCAAGAATAATAGCAAGAGTATATTGGCATTTTTCTATGCCAATCAAATGTATTCAGCTTTTATTATGTTAACACTATACTGAACGCATCATTTGTATTTAAACGTGTGTATTTGGGCTAGGTGCATTCAATACAATGAATAGATCTTGATATTGACGTATTTCCAATAAAAACAAAGAAAAACTTCCCCTGAAATAGAACGAGTGAACCCGTATGTAGCTCGTGGTCATTTATTAATGGTAAGGAGCCAATTTTCAAACGGAGCAACACAGCACCAAAACACGGGATTTCACACGCGTACAAAACAAACACAAAAACACAACTACGCCGTGGCGTAGTGGATATGGTGTCCGCCTAGCGATCGGGAGGTCATGGGTTCGAACCCCACTGGGAGCGTTCCTTTGATCTCCCCCAAAGACACCAAGTACTGGTTCTAGTCCCAGGAAACGGACTCGAGAGCGTTTATACAAGCTAACGGCTTTCGATGCAATCGAGCTAAAATAAATATGTTTAAACTAAAAACACAAGTTAAACTTTATGAAAACCGCTACTGTCTCCACACTTTATTTAGACCAACGTTAATAAGTAATTATAAAGGCACAAATTAAAAAAAGTCATACTCAATAGAACAGCGCGAGCACAATTTCACTATGAACACATACACATGCATTAAGTTAATGCGTTTGTATAAAGACAGTTGCGCGATATTTATAGAAAGGAGCTCTTTTTTTGGAGCAGATATAATTATTTCATCGGTTGTTCAGAAAGTTTCAAAGTGCATTTCTATACGTACGCAATTATGGAAGGAAATATAATGGGATTCAATTAAATTTATATTTTTCACCATTTATTTTAGAAATTGTTTACAAAAATATACCGATAATAATATTTTCTTTTTTTACAATTCAGCATAGCTAATTTAGTACTCGGCAGATGTGACGCGTTGATAAAACTAACTACTTCCTACTTCGGGCCCTTGATTTGCACCATTGATATTACTTTAAATGCAAGTGAGACTGGATGTTTTATTTTCATTAGATAAACAACCATATAAATGAGGTAAACATATTGCGGGCATAATTCTTGAATTTAATCTTACCAACGCTACAGTTACTATGTGTCCACCCAGGCTCACATAGCTCATCGGAACAGTTACCAGAGACATGGTTACAGTTGGCTCCGGGTCGGCAATGACAATGTGAAGAGCAGTTCAAACCAAATAACCCTTTTTCGCATGCTGTAAAGGTGATGCAAAAGATACGGTTATAGTAAATTCAGCCTTATCTGAGACCATAATCTGCAAAGCTCTTCCGATCTTATTTTTGTTTTAGAATACTTCAATAAATGAGATTAACTTAACAGAATGATATCGTTTAATGACCCATACATTACTAGCAACTGTTAGTTTCCATAATAACTTTTTGTGGGGATAATACAACATTAATGTATGTGTTTTACTACTTAATCTCACGACTTAAAGTTTCTTGAAAGAAGCTTGATTGATTTTGCTCTTGATTCAAAATAACTTAGCTGGTTACACATATGGTTTTTATGGTATTACAAGAAAATGTTGCAG